>OVAN01009202.1:0-17222 GCA_900406275.1 Anastatica hierochuntica | reverse complement strand
GAAGAAACTCGTATTCTTGTCTCCTTCTTTTAGCCAGGTAATCCTACTCTTTTGTTTCCAATATGTCTCCTCCTCTATGAACGCTTTGCATAGATCTGAATTTAGCTCCTTCAAGGTTTCATACGAGATATTTCCATCTGGCTGACATTGGTCTATGCGGTCTTTTAGATCTTCTATAAGTTTTTCCGTATTAGATTTGGAATTTTTCTTCCACATAAAAAGAGCCCGACGAAATCTCTGGATCCGATAAGAAAGAGGTTCCGGGCGACCATCTGAGTCTTGCCCCCATCCTTCCAGGACTGCCTCTTTCAGTCCTGGTTTGCCTATCCAACGTTTATCGAACATAAAAGTCTTCCCAAGCCTTTGGGGAAATTTATGAATATTTGCTAGGAGTGGTCTGTGATCAGATCCCCACATTTTTAGGTACTCCATATTAGTGTGGGAAAATATATTATGCCAGTCTTCATTACCCATAGCTCTATCTAGTTTGCAGTTCACCATACCATTTTTACGCCGACCCGCCCATGACATTGGGTTGCCTTGGTATGGGAATTCCATTAAACCGCAACAATGGGTCATTGCTCGGAAGGGGAGAAAGGATGCCTCAGATCTTTTTTTTTCCTCCACGCTTCTCATGGTTTCCTAGGATTTCATTAAAATCGACGATGGTGAACCATGCTTCAATGCTAGTAACCGCGATACGGGTTAATCTTTCCCAAACATACTCACGGTATTTAATCACCGGATCTCCATACACAAAGGTAAGAAAAACTCGGTTACCATCAATGATCGTTTCTATATCTATCAGTCGATCATCCATAAACATAATTTTAACCGGATAATCTTTACTATAAAACAAAGCAAGACCTCCACTCAATCCAACGGGGTCCATAGTAAGCAAGCTATCGAACCCCAATGAGACTTGGAGATCTTGTAAGAAATGACGATTATTTTTGGTCTCCGATAAAAACATAAAACCTGGAGTGTATGATCGACACATCTCTTCCAGTCGACAGGTTGTTTTCTTGGCACCCGCCCCTTGACAATTCAATGCAAGGATCCTCATTCTCCCGGACTGGATGGGTTCTGGAACTCCACCAGACCTATCATTATCGAATTAATTTTGAGACTAATAAATGAAAACTCCTCATATTGAGGGACCGATAATTTGCTTGAACATGATATTTTACCATTATAAATTGCATCATTGCTTTGTTTTAGGCAAAAACTGTATGTGAAGAAAGTAGCATCTACAATAAAGCTTAGTGGTCTCTCCATGAAGGAGGAAATATGGGGTATTTTTTCCCATACACATGACGAATAGGATAATACCTCTCTTTCAATTGTGGATGTATTATGAAAGAAAACAAATGATGCCCAAAATAAAGGATTGTTATGAAGCCCATTACAAAATAGATTGGCAGATCCAAATTGAGGCCCAACAAGACAAATAGTAAACCCTAGCACCACCATCAGGGTGAACGGCAGTTTCACCGTGATCGTCATGGGTCCGATCAAGATAAGTGAAGGAGAGAACTCCGACGGTGGAGTCGGCACAGTTACACATGAAGTTTTTCGACTTTCGGTAGAACTGTGGCGACTATGAAGACCTCTGTCGCGACAACACAAGCATCTCACCCCGTCGAGCACCACCGGGACACACCTTGGCAGTGGAGAGCTACGACCACCATCCGAGACAAATGCATAACAGCGATATAAAGCCGTTCCCAATGTTGGCCAACTAGAAAGTCGTCGATCTCCAATCGAGATATGCAACTGCGGTCTCAAGCACTGCCACGTCGGAACAATGAAAGAGAGCCTCCAAGATCTTACATCGATTTTAGATCTGAAAGAATCGGTGCGATTGACGAGATGAGAACGAGCTTCACGAGTGAATACGTGAAAATATGTCTTCCCATATGGGAGAAAATTCATTGTCATTGACAGGATCTTAACCGCGGCGGAAGATAGAGCTTGAGCGCCAGAAGCAGAGTGGGGGACCAGAGGCGGGTCCGGTGGTTCCGGAGGGTCCGGTGGAGCTCCGGCGGCACTGGTGGCCATGGATGGCCGGATCTGAGATCTTGTTGGTCGCCGGTACTTACTTCAGTTCTTTGTTCTTCGTTAATTCTCTCTCTTTGTTTTTGAGAACTAGATCTTTACGGTTGATTTAGGAACACATATTTTTCTTTTCTTTCTGCTTTTGCTTCTTTGATCTTCGAGATTATCTTGAATAATATTACGGCTGGTCAAGATTCTGGTTTTGTCTTCTTTGATTTGACATTGGAAGTGAGAAAAAATCCAGATCTAACAATTTCATTGTATTATATATATATTAGCATGTGTTTCATTTATTTACTATTTGATATATTATTTTAATATAGATGCACAAGTTAGATCTACACATAAATTATTAAGTCACCTTCTATCTACACATACTTTCCATAATTACACATGACCAAATTTTAATTTCTATTTCCACAAAGAAAAAAACTTAAATATCTATACCTACACAAACACAATAATCAGCGTTCACCGTTTATAATTGCGTTTTAAAATCGGTAAAACCAATATTTTAACTTAAACCTGTCGATAACTAAAAACTGGCTTTGAGAGACAAAACCGAAGAATCAATAAACCCGACCTTGAATTAAAACGCGATCCCAACTCTATTTTTCTTTTAATTTTCCCCAAATTTACGAACCCTAATTGTTGCAATCTGTAGATATTCTCATTGCAATTTTCAGGCAAATCTTAAATTCGTTATATATTTGTTCTTACGATCTTGTTTTTTTTTTATCTTGCGGAAAAGCAAAATCGTACACCCGTCTGTTCTTCGTCTCGGATCGGAACAAGCAGCACGAGTTTGATTCATGTAAGTCCAAATATCATTCTCGTTCACTATCAAAAATTTAGTTAGTTTCTCAATTATTAAGTTAACGATGATTGGTGTCTCCTTTTAGAACATTATCTTATCTTATTAGCTTGTATAAAAGAAAGATTGATAACATGTACGCTCCAATCATATATTTGGACGGGAAAGAGATTGACTTCTCAAGAGTCAATCACATATTTGAGTGTGAAACTCTTTGTTATGAAATCATAATTTAAAGAAGATTGATTCTAACGTTTAGAGATAGGCTCGACATCTGACTTTGTTGTGTTGAATTTTCGAAGTCGATGTTGTAGGTCGATTACAAAGATTTTATCTGAGAGATTTGAGCTTGACAAGAAAGCTTGCTATAAGATGGCAAAGGAGTTAGACGTTCAGAGTTTTAAGAGGGTTGAGAATGTGTTGCTCGAAGCCAAATGAGACATGAATAAAATGATGGCACTTATGGCTATTATATGTTTGTTAATAGTTTATTTCATGAAACTACTAGGTTGAATCTTTGTAATCTACTTGTTTATTCCTATTGTCCATGCTGAAAGTATTAGGACGCGTCTCCGTTTAGGATGATTTATCTTTAGTTGTGTCTTTCATTATTTAACCATGTATCAATTGTGCTCTTTAAATATCCTTTTTCTACTTCTCATACCTGATTTATTTTTTCCGAGGGTTAACCAGTTGTTCCATGAGACAATCCTCTTATCTTATACTCAATATATATAAAGGCTCGTATGCTTCTCCATTCTTTTCAACATGATGCATAACAATTATAACCAAAAAACCAGACAAAAATCATGTCAATCAAAAAGCCAAACTAGTCATAAAACGTAGCTGTAGTAGAAATAAACCATGTCATCACAAAACCAAGTCAGACATAAAAAAGAGAGTTAAAGCTCTAAACCAAACAGTTCTAAGAAAAAAACAGATCCAAGATTGCAATTTAAAACAATCTAATATCACATTCACTTCATTCTAGACTTGAGACTCACTTCTTTCACAAGCTTCAAAGTGATTTGCATCTCCACTCCCTCCTTGAAAGTTAATGAGTGTTCATTACCACAAAAGATTGTACATAGCAGCAGTTAAATTGAGTAAAACACAAACCTTTTTATCTTTTGTGGTAACGAGAATTATGACCTTCCTTATCACATATGCCACAATGGATTACTCTCTTGAGTTGCTTTGATGCTTTCTTCATAGGTGACTCATATTTGCCTTTTTTTTCTTTTCATATCCGTCTTACTGTTTTTCTTTTTTCGTCCAGGTTGTGGTGACTCTGGTGGTTCAATCACCTACGAAGCCAAAATCATGCTCCTCTTGGAGGAATGATTGAGAAACTATATGTATTTCTCCAAACGCTTGTGTGAAACCATTCACTAACATAGTCATCAGCTTGTAATTTCTTCTCCATAATAATTGCGTATGCATGTTCGCAAGGGATCCTCGTGATCTCTCATTTTCAGTAAGTACATGTTCTTTTGTTCAAGCATATCCGATAAGAACAACTACTTAAATGTACCTCATACATACCATGTGTACTTCGATATACCTTACAGTTCGAAGCTTTATCATGTTGTGATGCAAAAAAAAAGTGGCCACATACAAAGTACATCTTCCCGTATGATCATTGCCTTAGTAGATTTTTTTGCAATTCGTACCACTGCTAGTCTACGTATTCTTTCAAGCATAGGGAAAAGTGGTTTTTCTCTGGCTTTGCCTACGGTGTTGTTGAATGATTCTGTTGTATTATTTTCAACGTCTTCACAACATTTCCAAATCTTGTAAAATGCCCTACATCATGTCTTAGGTTTCGACTTCAGAACATCATCATACACACCCACATCATAGCATCGCAACCTATCAAGATTAATTTCATAATCTGCTTCATTATACCTCCATGCCAAATTCCAAATAAACGGTTTCATCTGTGATTTCTTTTCATGCCTAGTCTTTAAGTTCCCATATATATGCGGCACACACATCCTATGCTCCATTTTTGGTACTCGATTTCAACAACCTTGATTAACGCCTGAAAAGTAAAAAAAAATCAAGCAGTCACGAACTGATACCATCAATACCAAAGCCAAAATTAGACTACACTTCTAGTTTCATTTACCTTGTGTCGATCTGAAATCATAATAAAGTCTTCACCATCGTCGAGAACTAAATCAGATTTCACTTTCCTAACAAATCGTACCCAATTATCTATATTTTCTACTTAAACAACAGCCCATGCTATAAGGTATATTCTATTATCATCATCTCGTCCTAGAACAACCAACAATTGACCTTTCATTTTTGTTTTTAGAAAACAACCATCAACACCAATAAGAGGATGACATGTGTCTTTCCATGACCTTCTTAAGGTGTCAAAACAAACATAAAACCTATTGAAAACATCCTCATCAACTTCATTTGGAAGTGTATCGATCTCAACTGTCGACCTAGGATTTGATCGTAAAATCTCATTCCCGTAATCTCGGAGATACGCAAACTGCTCAGCATACTCTTTTTCAATCCATCTTAGTGTTGTAAGCCTCACAGCTTGACACTGAAGCCTAGATGCAGTGATCTTCCGTCATTGTTTAATAATTTCTTCTATCTTCATTGGCATATAGTATTATGGCTCGTCCCTAATTTTGTCTATAAATAATCTTGCGATAACAGGAACTTTCAACATCTCACAGTCTCCATTGGGAATGCATGTGTAGTTTTGATTGAACACCTTTATTTTCCACTTATCCGACTTCCCCCATAGTAGAGCAATAAATTTGCCATTTGCAGCCATCACTCATAGCACATTCATAACCAAGCTTAGTTTTATCATATCTGTATTGCTTAATGTTCTGATCTGATTTGAGAGCATAGTTCAAAATAACATCTTTAAAATCAACACTATTGTATAAGACTTGATTATCGTATAAGCTCTCATCGCCTCTTCTTATATGATTACTGTCTCTGACATTTGAATTTGCATTCTCATCTGAATCGCTATCACTGTCAGGAATCATGTCATGACGAACCGAGAACTCATTAATAAATTTATCCTCCCTTTCTTCAATTTCGTACTCAAATCTTCCCTTCAAATATGCCTCGTCCGTTGCATCATCACATTTTGTAGACACTAAATCCTTGTTTTCATTCAAAGTAACATCATCTACTACTCTTTCCCCGCAAAAACATGGAAAACACATGAAGCTTCCAATGAATCCAAGCTACCGTTTTTTACTTATGCAAAGCAATAAAAAATAATCGAAAACAATAGGATATTAATAAACTTATGTCATTTGAAAGAAAATTTGAAGCTACCGACATTAATATGAAGCTTCTTCCAACAATCTGCGAATGAAGGAGAAGGACTGTGAGATCAAATTAGCCAAAAAAACTAAAAATAATTGAGAAATTCAATTAACTCGTTCCAAAGGAGAAGGAAAATTTTCTCAAATCGTTTGAGTCATTCAAACTCAATAATGAAAATCAAAAAGAGAATCAGACTAGTGTTTTATTTACCTCAACGCAACCAAAATCACAAGTAGTCCAGAGAGAAGAGAGATTAGGAAACGAACTATGAACAATTTTAGCCGACAAATTTAAAAAGGAAGAAGGCAAAGTCGAATTCTCTAAATAGATTGTAGAAGACGACTAAAGAAGACAACACAAGAATCAAAAGCTTGTGACTGGAATAAAAAAATTCAATTTCAGAATTTGGGTAGGGTTTAATTTTGTTTAATGCTTGGTGGTTATTAATTGGGTATGTATATTCGGTTTACAAATTTCAGTTTGGTTTAACTAAAAGTTCATCTCGGTTCTCTTCAAACCAATCGAATCAAACACAGTTTTATAGTTAGTGTGAGATTGGATTTTAAAATTTTATTATGTGTATAAATGGATGTATATAGTTAGTTGTGCAGAGCGTTAGGTGGATGTTCAAAGTATGTGTAGATAGAAGATGACGTAATAGTTTATGTGTGGATCTAGCTTGTGCACCCTTTTAATATAAAAGTTTAAATATCTAGAACGTGAAAGAAGGAAACGAAATAATCCATTAAATTCAAACTAATGTTGAGTTTTTTCTTCTTTTTTAATCTGAAATTTTTATTTATTATATAGATCAGATGCAAACGATCAAAGCTAGCAAATGCGATAGCCATTCCGGTGCCATATGTCGGCACTGTTTACAGTACCTTCTGGAGCCATACATAGGAATAAAACATACCCCTAACTTAACACTTAACACACCAAATAAAGGAGGCTAAAAGGGAAGACTAAGAACATATCTCAATAATAGGGCAAAGAATTTAAATACAAGTGAAGCGAGACGAGGATGGAAGTAGAATTGAGTACGAAGCAATCCCGATTGAACTTAATAGAGTTGAAAGATAAGACTCCTTATATTGTTCCCCGATGGAACCACGAGCACGTCGCGACCCATTATATTACTCCAAAACGAAGAAGCCAAAATACACAGTTATTCTCCAACCCGAGTAGACGAAGAAGCTGATGGTTTGACGCTCGACTACTCTGTGGCCAGATGCAGAGAGCCAAAGCTCTAGTCCCTTATAATTACAATTAGAAGAGAACCCGTAGTAAAATCAATCAAGGGCCAGCACACACTCCACGAACCCGAGGCTACACCCACACAAATCCTGCAAAGAACTCACCAAAGACGAGCACAAAATCTAACGGATACGACCACGATAAGACCCATTGGCTGAAACCGTAAACTTGAAGGGTAAAGAAACACATCAATCCAAAACCGTAAAAATGACCACCAAGGATTGACTGTCTCGAACCCAAAGCTCATCACAAATCACCCTTACACCGCCAAAGCATCCTTAAGCCTCCGACAAAAGAAAAATCACAAGAAACCAAAAAGGATATGACCTCAAAGGTGGGGGGAAAATATTGACAAAGAGAAGATGAAGAGACGCTTAAAGGAAAAAAATAGGCTTCCAACGCACAAGAGGGAAGCACCATCGCCTCGCAAACCAACTTCAAAAGTTAACCGATTCGAGACTATGTGGCTCGATCTTTCTGAAAATTCGACCTCCATCTTATAACTCCTCAGCCCACACCCTCGTCTTGACTCCAAACTACAATCATCACGCGATTCCAACCATGCTCACGCCGACGGAACTGAATCGAGCAACAAAACTTGTTGCAGAGCCAAATACATGTCGGGGGTTTGAGACAAGGTAAAAGAGGAGGAAACCAAAAAAATATACAACCGAGGGAAGAAAAGAACGGCGATGGAAACAGCTCTGACTGCCGTGAATCGTCTGAAACCGAAAGCGTACTCAGAAAAGGTAAAGTTAAAGAGAGGACGTTGTTGTTGATATTTTATGGAAAAATTAATTCATCAAACTAATGTTGAATCATGCGTTCTAATTTTTATTAACTTAATATAACAAAAAAATTGATTGTATTTCATTAATTAAATCAACCAATGATGACGAAATCACCGTTGGCATAGGCAAAACGAATGCCACTAACCGATTTCATCACTCGACACCACTGAAATTCACACGAGCAGTCAGCGATTAATGTTATATGAGATTGGAGCTTTACGTTATCTTCACAGAGTCATCCATCCATAGTGATTTTTCTTTGTTTTTTTATTACTCCTTCAACAAAATCATTGAGAGGAAGATGATAGTGGTGCATTGAGTGTTGGAAAGTACTTGTTGGAAAGCTCGCCGGTAAAGGCCACAAATATTTGTTGGAAAGTACTTTCCTATAAGGAAAGAAAGGACATGTTACACAACTAAAGATGAGTTTTAATTTCATCCCGGTGACCCCTACATAGACCACATAAGAATAAATAGCATTTCTGACGACAAGTGGACGAGATAACTGGCAGGAGTAAAAACATTGGTTCGACGTGAAATAAAAACGGTTACAAAATTGTGATATAAACGAAAAAGAGACTGAAAGTGTGAGAACTATACCAGGAACTGTAACACGAGTACTACTACTGAGACTGCGGGATGCGAAGTACGACAGAAACTTAGAGAATAAAGTGCAACAGAGGTTTTATCTTCAAAGAAAGTGTATTGCTGGAATTCTCTCACCTAGCCCTTACGTTTCCCCTTGATTACAAGTCTATGGAAACCCTTATGTTATATCTCTCTCTCCTTTTGTGGTGTCGAATACAAGACACGTCTCTCCCTATTTATACATAATAGAGAATCTCAGCATATCCACTGTCAACTTCCCAAGGAAGAGATATTTCTAAATCCCTTCCTTATTGTTATCTTTCCTATTTTTCTCCACAAAAATAGGAAACTTCCTTGTGCGAGTATATCTTCTCCAAGACGAATATTCCTTTTCCAAGACATATCTCCAATTGTTCCTTAGCCTCCGAGACACATCCAACTTAGCTCTCAATCTTGTTTCGAGCTTCGTAACTCGCCCAGCTCGTCTGATATAGTTTCTGCAGCACTCTGACCGCTACAAGCACACTGTAAGAACTCGACACTTCTGTAGCAAGTTCACTGTTACAGACTCTTCTTCATACCTCGACATCTTTAATCTCACCAAATCATATGGAGATCTTAAACTCATTCAAAATCACCTCAACAATCTCTCCCTTTTTTTTGGAGGTTTAGAACTCAAGCATCATTCACTTCTGAACATGATGGTCTTGTATCAGCACATGCAACAGTACTCTTTGAGCATCCATCTCTTTCCTGAACTAACAGTGTGCTGCTCTCTCTTCTGCCCCCACGCGATATTGTTGTCTCAGTCTACGACATGTATTGCTTTCTCTTCTGTTACACCGATTGTAGCACGTTCCTCTTCAACAGCTTCTTGCATTGGTCATGTCCTACTTCAGGAACTTCTTGCACCAATCATGTCTTGCTTCAACAGGTTCTCAAACAAGTCATCACAACACTAACAGAGACATCAAACTTCACTTTGTTAATAATTGTAAGAACAAAGAAACAAACAGAGACTGAGAAACAATATATAAACATATATAGTACTTCAATGTTCAATTATATTCCAATAAGATTCAATAACAGGTCATTAAACTTAAGAGATGATCGTAGTCATTAAAGGTTTAAAACTACAGATTTGGAAAATTATATTGTTTATCTTAGTGTAGTTTGGAATCGTAAAAAAAAACTCATTAATATTAATAGAGAAAGCAACGATTTTTAATATTTGCCCATTTTAAAAGTTACTTAAAAGTTTTTCATCAAATAATCGAAATGAATATTTTTCGATAATCTCATCTCCAAATTTGTTGTTATTTTTCCACTCAAATTTTGAAGAAAAATGAACATATTGTTTATCATGAGATTCTTGATTGACCTTAAACCAAGCATAAAATAAGGTTGTTTAGGAATCCTTTTGATCAAGGATTGTTTAGAAGTTGTGGTCTTTTGAAAATGCTTTTTTGATTGATTTAGAAGATAATACAGAGGCATTTTAGACATTAAAAAATAGTTCATGATGTATATATTGATAGATTTGAAAAGTTATGAAATATAAAAATACATTTTTTTGTTGAAAGATACAGTCTATTGAAAAGACATAATTCACGGCCTTCGCAACTTTTGCTACTTTTAAAAAGAAACAACTATGTGGAATCCCTCTTAGTACAGTGGTAGACTAAAGACTTCATTAATGCTTTTACACCAGAAAGTATGAAGATCGACTCCTCGTAGATGTAGATTAATAGAGATAGAACTATAGAAAATTTTCAGCGCAATGCAAATTTATCTTAGTAAAAAATTGTATTGGTAGTTGTGTATGATGATTTGGCATAGAAATAATAATATTGTTATGCGAGAGAAATGAACCAAATCAAATATCAAACCCGTACGAATCGGTCCAAAATTTTAAAATCAAGCTGAATCGGAGAGCACCGTCCCAAATCACGCTAAACCGGAAAAAGAAATGCCAAGTAGCTCGTCCTGCTGTTTGCAAGCCAACACGTCAAAACGCGGATATCGCCATGTGCCTTCCCCAAAACCAACGTCTTCGTCGTGTTGATTATTACGAAATCAAATTATTTTCATAAAGTAAAATAAAATTTCCAAAACGGGGAAATATATGTCTTGTATGTTGTGAAAATATTCCCAAAAGATTTCATGACTTGTACAAAAATCAAACTTCTTTGAAATTTCCATTGCCAAAATCTTACAAGCTTTGCAATGACATCTTACCATGTTTCTCATGAGTCATATCGACCTCCAGGTAACCTTCAAAGAAGTTTCTATAAATTGCTTTCTCTTCTTTATTTTGTAAATTTTTTTGATATGTGACAACAACTACTCAATTAGCTAGTAGAAATAATCAATGCCATCCATGCATGTGTGTATATGTATGAGAATTTCAGGCCCTCCGCCACCGTACCCACCGATCATAGAAGCTCCACCGCCACCACCGTATCCGCCAATCAGAGAAAGTTATCAAGACTACTATGGTGGCTATGGTCAGTCACATCCACCGCCGCTGCGTCCATATAGAGATGAATATTATGGAGAGGAATATGAGGGCTGTTTTCCTTTTCTAAGAAGCTGGTAAATTCCAATGTTAATTATTTATTATCTTTGTTTTTAAGTTTTTTACCTCCTTTAATTAAAAAATTATGATAATTATGTCACGTATGTGAATCAACTCAATGTGATGAAACCCATAAAAGAAAGGAAATTTTAAATATTTTATTAACCATTATCGCTTCTTTCGGGATTATGCAGTTTGGCGACGCTGTGTTGTTGTTGGTTCGTGGAACAATGTTGCTTTCGAAGTCGTTTCTAATTCTTACTATGTGAAAAGGCCACTCTCTGATCTACTTTTTTGTATTGTCATACAACTCTTGCTCTTGTTATGAAACATGAATAAATTTTTTGTAAGGTTTTGTATAGTGGAATTAGACTACATTTAAGTATCTTTATATAACCGGCCGGTAGATACCGAGTCTAAAACTTAATTTTAGACTAATCTTCAACGTATGTTAAAGGCCCGATATTCTTGTCTTAGGGACATCCCACTTGGACAAAAACCTTGGTCGCTCTTGGTTTAAACAGATGGACATTTTTTTTTTTGATAAACGATTTTTTTATTTATCGGATTTTTGATTTTTAACAGACTGTACGAAGAAAACTAGTAGCTGAAGAAATAAAATAAACTAAACTATGCAACCGCAACAGATGATTTTTTTTTTTTCTTTTAAGAAATCTTGAAAAGTCGAGAACAATCCATATTTCTACACATCTTTAACAAAACAAGTTTCCAATATTTTCCCTCCTTGACCTGATTCAATTTAATATAGCCATTTATAACGTTTCATCAAAATATGTTGTAAAGTTTACTTAGAAGCTGAGAGAGAATGGTAGACCATCAGAATTCTTCAGGAAGAGGACGACCATCCAAGAACGCCTTAAACAGCACAAGTGACCTCTCCGGCTGCGAGAACGGTACCTCGTGGGCGGCTCCTCTCACCGTCGCAAACGACAATATATTCCCATAAACCTGAGTCCATCCACCAACCTGTAACACCAAGCCTTAATTAATTAACAGATGTTCCAAAAAAAAGAGCAAAGAGACATGATGCTTACTTGTTGTCCTGCGAACCAAACACGGTACGGAACGGTTGTTCTCAGTCCCAACTCTTCAGCCAGTTGCTTCACCAATGTTCTACTTCCAGTTAATGGAACCACTGAATCTTGATCTCCACTGTTTATTATTACAGCACACATATCAAAAGACCAAGTTTGATACAACTTCACTACCAAACATTGGTTTTACCTGTACACAAGAACTGGGACTCCACCTTTAACAAGACTTCCTACTATATTTATCGTTGGTGCTTCCACATCAAGTCGTTCGTAATCCAGCACACTGTCGATAAGTATAGGATTGATATTTCATAATGCAGATACACAAATAGACAGGTTCGGTTAAATGTTTACAAAAGCAAGTGTGACATTACTTGCTGCAAACAGTCCATTTGCGAATTCCAACAAGCCGAGCATGGAGAGCTTTCTGCACATCTCTCCGGTTAAGATAGTTCACTGTCTCATCTTCTACGCACACATCCACTTTCTCTCCTACTTGCTATACATCATTCACACAAAACGCAGTAAAGTTCAGTCACATTAAAACAACTATGAAACTATAAATAGTTTATATAATTAATTAGATTTCTTAACTCACTTGAGGGTTAACTACTTTGGATTGCGAGAGCACAGAAGGAATGCAAATATCAAGAGTAACATCATATTTGTCGACGAATCTACTTGTTTCGGTACTAACTTGACTCATCACTTTTGAACAAATACTTGACACTGTTCCTCTATAGTATTCACTCACATATCGCGAGTAATTACAATAAGATGTGAACATTTTGTAAGTTGAGTCAGATATCAACCCATGAGACCAAAAATACTCTGCTCGCGAATTGAAATCAGTCGAAAACTCCATAACTGGGTTGCCAATCTACAAATATAAAAACCAAGAGTTGAAACTAAAAAACAAAATCATAGCCGAATTAATTTACGATGAAAAAATATATATGAAACTCACAGCAATGCCTTTAAGATTAAAGAAGTTGTGCTTCTTGTTATATTGAATCATAAGCTGAGCTACCTGAGGGACATAATGGCCTAAAATTTTTGTAGTTTGATTAATACATTTTTATTAATTCAAAGCTTATAGTGAACAGAGAAAGAGATAGAGCAATATTTACCAGCATAGCTTTCACCAGTGATGAAGAGACTTCTATTGACATATTGAGGGAATCTAAAGAACCATCTTTGCAAGAACACAAGGTTGTCTTTTGCTGCAATTTTTTTTTTTTTTTGGAGCACAAAAGACAAAGATTAGAATGTTCGATATGTTACGACAAACAGAAAAAAGAAATAAAGAATAAACTTTAGATGCGATCTGGTTTCTGCAAAAAGGTCCTATTTCTTTTTTCTTTTTGTCAGACTGATAAAAAAACAATACACATAAGCTGAAAATTTAAAGCAGATGTTCAAACGAAAAGCTGAAAATTTTTTGGGAAGAAATGTATACTATAATTTTTAGAAAAAGGAACCGCATGCATCCCAATATCATCATCACAAAACTAAATCTTATTTGTTACTCAACCTAAAATTATACGGAAAAAAAAACTTTCAAATTCAAAACATGTACTAAAAAAAAGCTTTGGATCTTTAGAAACTAAAAATAGAACAATTACGTAGATCAATTTATGTGTAAAGAAAGTTTTTACTAAAAATACAAAAAAAAGGGAGATTGTAACTCGAAGTACACTCACTATCTAGGGTTTGAATCTTATTTATATTCAGCCATAAATGGAACAGAGAAACTTGAGTTTAAAAGTACCAGTGATCTTATCATTCACACCCTCATAAGAGGAACTCTCATTTGCATATGAAAATCCAACTCCAACGGGTGTCTCCAAATATAACATATTAGCATCTGCACACAATCGAATCAAATAGTATTCAAAAAAGTCAAATTTAGCCAAAGGAACTTACCTTGATTCCAGCTATACTGATTCTTCACCAAGACTGATCCTTTTGGTCGAAAAGGTCCATTCTCAGAGAATGCACCAACACCCAAAGATGAACACCCAGGTCCTACGTTTTGTTCTAATTCTTTAGGTTTCATAATGTAATAAAGAAGATGAAAGATCATATAGTCTAAAGATTAAAAAGAAAAAAGATTTTAATATAAACCTCCGTTGAGCCACAGGACGAGAGGCTTAGAGATGGGCTCGATTTCTGCTTCAGCAAAGTAGTAAAACAGAGCTCTCTGTTTCTTATCGTCAATAGTGACATAACCAGAGTACTGCTGAAACCCGACCCGCGGCTGACCGGGTAAACGAGTTATCCGGTCGGCCCGAGAGAGGATACTGCAGCTTACTGAACTCAGTGATTGAAACAAGATTACTGTAGTTGCAATTGTTAGACATCGAAGGAGAGACATTGTGGTTTTTCCTCTAAGTCAATAGAGAAGGAAGATGACTTTTTGTGTCTTCTCTCATTTGGTATGGCATTTATATCAACAAAATAACCTTTTCAACTTTTTATGTTGTTAATATCGAGTATTTTATAAATAATTTCTTCTCTTCAAAGTGCAAAAAGCCGTAAGCCGCGTGATTTACAGATAAATTTTATTTTAAACACTGTCACATTTTTTCTAATTTTATTGGGATTCCAACGAGTTGCACTTGTCTTGTGTATTACTATGATGAAGATATTTATCCTAAGACTAGTTTTATTCACTTATAAAAAGAATTACTTTCGATTATTTAAAACCGTTGTATAAAATTGAAATCTGATATTCATTATGTGAGTTTATTTTTAGTTAGTTTTATTCTTTGCAGACAGAAAGAAAATATAATATTGTAATGGATGAATTTCACAAATACCACTTTCAAAATACAAGTTTTGAGAGGAGCAAGTGGGCCAGTGGTTGGGCCAGTGGTTGCACCACCTCTGCATCCATCTCACGAAACCAGGGTTCGAACCTTGCACCTGCCTCTAGTGAGAGGAACTATTTGCCACTAGGCTATGATGACAAAAAAAAAAAAAAATACAAGTTTTCAAAATCCCAATTTTTTAAAAAATTTTAAATACATCCCCCTTTCATAAGATAGTTTATAGAATTTATAAGAGTTTATAAAAAAATTTAAGCTAGTTCATCATGCTGATATTTATAAAAGAAAAAAGTTACTGGTATGTATTTGTGAAGTGATATAGAAAAATATCATTTCATAAAACTCACCCTCTAATTAGTTTTATTTTACCATTCATAGTTTTAGGCATTCTTATCTGCATAATGGACTAATTATGTCACTAACTTACTATTCAACCCTTTCATTTCATAGATACCTGACAAACATTTTTTTATACAAAATTTTACAATTTACTTTTTACAAGCCTTATTCATTTCGCAGTTGTTAACATAGAGACTATAATATTGTTCGTTTCACAATTGCAAATCTAGCAACTAATCTCAGTGGTCAGTCGCAACGATTAACGGTCGAAATTTTGAATCGCTGAGTTTTTCAGTAACACGATTAGAATTGCGAGATTTATCATAGTGATAAATCATTATCGATTATAAAATAAAAATAGTATTACAATTTAAAAAAAATGAAAACTTAAAATCTAAAACAAAAACAAAAATAAATTATAATTATAAATTGTCTTAAAAAAATAAAATTATGTATTAATCGCTAATGATAGCGGTGTCAAAAAAAAAATCGCTACTGATAGCAAAACGAACAACAATAAACAATGAATAAAGATAAGAAACGGTTGGTGATGCAAAACGAACAACAATAAACAATGAATAAAGATAAGAAACGGTTGGTGATGCTTATTTAAGTCACCTAAGTGATCGGCAAATGGAGCCTGGCGTGGGTGGACTTCAATCAAACCCCAAAAAGTCTCAGTTCTTCTTTTATCATTTTTTCCTAAATTTATGCTCTATTGTTTTCTATACTTTTCAGTTTTACAAATTTTTAGAAAGTTGGAAAAATGGACATGAGTGTGATCCTGTTATTATAAAATTTTAGGCATGGCAGAGAGAAAAAAATCAATTAAGTAAGAGAAGCAAAAATTTTCGGAAGATTATAGAAAAAGATGTGGGGTGTAAAAAGGAGCTTCTAGCAGTAGCATTTGCAGAGACCATTACCTACCATTATTATGTTTCTGAAGTATGAACAATTTGTACAATTTTACAATTACCTTTGAAGAGCTTGCTAGATTTCAGATAAAAAAACATTTTGGTATATATGATTCATATTAAGGGTAATAGACTAAAACGTATGTTGACAAAAAAAAAAAAGACTAAAACGTGTATATTTATCTAAAGTATCATATTGTCTTTAATACTTCGTGTTTCAATTAAATTAAAAGGCCTTTTCAAAAAATATATACTAAAGTTTTGATCCGCGCAACCGCGCGAGTTTTTTTTTAATAATTTTATATATTATTAATCATGTTTAAATTTTTCGAGTATCAGATTTATAATTTTCGGTTATTTCGAATTTCGGATTCGGGTTCAGGTTCAAAACTTTTAGAATTTTCAGTTATATCGATTTTTGGGTTTGGTTTAGATTTGAGATTTTTGAACTTTCAGATTTCCTCAGATATTCGTAATGGAATCAGTTCGAATAATATCCACTACAAGAAATACCATGAAATAAAACCCGTTAGAGTATTAAAAANTATAGTTTATATAAATTATTTATAAATTTCTATAGATTTTTCTAAATTTTATCACTTTATATTTTTTTTGAATTTTTGTAACAAACTTTATTTAGAAAATAATAATATTGTAATATAATTATTTTAAAAGCTATGGA
>OVAN01009201.1:0-17223 GCA_900406275.1 Anastatica hierochuntica | reverse complement strand
ATTTTTGAAAAACAGACAATACAAAAGTGTATTTTTGTAAGTCTCCCAATGTGAAATTGTATAATGTCAGGACATACCTAAGTTAACTAAATTATATTTTTATTTGGATTATATTTTCGGATGAAGAGGTTTTAAAGTGACAACCACTTAAACTTAACACTTAAATTTTTATTTTTTCAAAATTTGTATTCTTGAAAATTTTACACTTTTATATTTCCTATTATTTTTCCAAATTTTACTTATTTTCAATCAATAAATTTTCAAAATATTAAATTTTTACTTAATTTCAAAATTTAATTTATTTTCCATTACTTTAATCAAATTTAATTTTTTCATATTTTCTAGTATTTTTCATTTTTAATTTTTTCGAAATTAGAAATTATAATTTCCGGTGGCCTAAAAATTTTTAAACTATTTTTCAAGATTTTATTGATTTGACAATATACTTTTTTTAAATTTTAGCTCTTTTTTTTTAAAACCCTTAGCTTTCATTAATATGATGAGAACATAAAGTCCAGATAATACAAGTGTGATATGCATCTGAAAATGACATTATGAACACAAAACACATTGTTATTAGACCATTGATCACAAGCTAGTCCATCAGCAACAACTTTTGAATTCCTTGAAACCCATGCAAACTCGTCGTCATCAAACTTGCGTATCCACCGATTAACATCGCAGAACCAATTTGTGAGACTCATCCTCTGTTTTTGCGATTTGAGTAAGCTGATAAGTTCCTTACTATCTCCCTCAAATATAATTTTCTGATAGCCACAAGTCCACATATTTTGCATTGAAGCCACAAGACATTGTATCTCGGCCTCTAACGGTGAGCTGACAACACCTCCACTTGATTGAGTTGTTCCCAAAAAACCCTCATCCTCATTTCAGACAATCCAACCACACGTACCTCTGTTTTGATGTTGATGAAAACTACCATCAAAGTTGCATTTTACCCACCCCGCAGGTGGGCGTTGCCATCGTGTTTCCATGCTAAGCGAACCTTGTACTCTATGGTTTTGTGCTACATCATTCTGAGATTGATACTAATCCAAGAGAAACCATTCCTCCGCTTCAGTCACTGCTAGGCGATAGTCCTTTCGCCACTGGTTATGATGTTGCTGGAAGAGTAGCTCATTACGGCTCCTCCATAAGCGTCACAAAATCCAAAAAGGTAGGTATTTCTCCATGAAGAGCTTATGAGTAGCACGAGAGTTGCAGAGAATCTCCTTCAACTTTGTTTCATACGGGACAGAAGCATCAGTTAGGGATGGAATTGAGAGGCCACAAGCGTTCCAAATATTAGTGGCATGGGGACAATCGAAAAAAAGATAATCAGTAGACTCCCTTGTATCCATACATCAACTACAATAGTCATTAGTGGTTATTCCTCTTCTTCCTAAATTTGCTCTTGTTGGTAAGACTCGAGAACACATTCTCCATAGAAAATGCTTAATCTTTGGGGGTAATCGGAAGTCGCCAAATTTCTCCTTTCAAGCCAATATCACCAGGTGGAGGATTAACATTTGGTCCTTCATCATGAGTTGCTACCCAGTAACCCGATTTTACGGTGTATTTACCATCTAAGGTCGGTTGCCAACCAAGCAAATCAAGACAGGGAATCATGGGTAGATGTTGTTGTAGTACCAAGTGTACATCTTCTTCATGAACCATACTTTGCACTTTGTGATTATTCCAGCCTCCATTATCCGGTAATAGGAGGTCACAAACCATATCACTTCCAAGAAGATCCTCTGTTTTCTTCCTTGGAGCACGAGGTGGAAAGGTTGGGAGCCAAGGATCAACCCACGTTTGGATCCGATTTCCCTCTCCAACAATAAATCGTAGGCCTTTCCGGACAAGATTCCGACCGTGAAGAAGTGACTACCAAGCAAAACTCGGTTGTCTGCCTCTTGGTGCAATAAGTATGTTGGTTTTGGAAAAATATCGGCCCTTCAAAGTCCGGGCCAGCAAAGAGTGTGGGTTCTTTATGATTCTCATTATTTGCTTCTCAAGTAAAGCATCGTTAAAAGCTTCAATATCATGAAATCCAAGTCCCCCTCTTTCTTTGGAAAGCACATCCTCTTCCAAGCCAACCAGTGCATTCGCTTACGCTCTTGCGATCTATTCAACCAGAATTTAGCTAAAATAGTCTCAATTTCCTCACATATGGCTTTTGGTAACTTGAAACAATTCATTGTCTATATTGGTAGCGCCAAGGCTATTGCTTTAAGCAAGATCTCCTTTCCACTTGGTGATAAGTACTTTTTACTCAAGCCCTTTGTTCGTTCCCTCACTTTCTCCAAAAGATACTGAAATAAGTCGACTTCCAAATCTCTCTGGTAATCCCAAGTATTTATTACATCCACCCTCATTGAAGATATGAAGCATTCGACGTATAGAAGTCTTTAGATGTGCTTCAACTCGCTTTCCAAAAGTGATAGTTGATTTCTGAGTGTTAACTTGTTGGCCCGATGCTCTCTCGTACTGGTATAATATGTCTTTAATAACTCCACACGATTTAGGGTTAGCTTGACAGAAAAATAGCAAACCATCCGCGAACAAAAGATGTGTAATGGCTGGACTTGAGTTACTAATCTTTATGCCCTTAATGTCACCCTTGAACTCCGCCTTTTTAACATATGAGAGAGGACCTCAGCACATAATATAAATAAATAGGGAGAAAGCGGGTCAGCTTGGCGAATACCCCGCTCTGGGACAATGTATCCTTTAGGATCACCATTTATGTTGACAGAAAAAGTAACGGAGCGTATACAAATCATGATCCATTCAATCCATTTGATAGAAAAGCCCATCCGAATCATCGTCATTCTGATAAACTCCCACTCAATGCGGTCATAGGCCTTTGTGATGTTCCTTTTAATAGCCATGTAGCCACTCGAACTCCTTCCACGAATATTTAGCGAGTGAAGGATCTCATGAGAAATTATAGCATTATCCGTGATTTGTCTCCCAGGAATGAAAGCCGCTTGCTCTTCTGATATAATTGCCGGGAGATATTTCTTCAGCCGAGCTACCAAAATTTTCGATATAATTTTATAACTCACGTTGCATAAGGCAATGGGACGAAACTCTTTCATACGATGAGGATTGTCGATCTTCGGGATAAGACATATATTGGTGTGATTCATCTCATTATCCAGTCTACTTTCATTGAAGAAGCTACAAATTTCGTCCATTACTTCAGGTTTAATCTCCTCCCAATATGTGTGATAAAAGGCACCTGTAAAACCGTCGAGCCCAGGTGCTTTTGTAGCCCCAATAGAAAATACAGCCTGCTCGATTTCCGCTTCCGATACCGCCTTCGTGAGTTCATCATTCATGTCTGTCGTAACTCTGGGTTGAAACCCATTGAAAATATGGTAGTGCTTTGTTTGAGGTTACAACTCACTTTTATAGAGTTCTGTGAAAAAATTCTCAGCCACACTCGTAATGTTTTTTTTCCCATAGTGCTCTGTTCCATCGTCATCAATTAATGATACCAAACGGTTTCTTGCAGCTCTACTTTTTGATTGAGCAAAGAAGTATTTTGTATGGCGATCACCACAACGTAGCCAATTATTCCGGCTTTTAACTTTCCAAAATCTTTCTTCATCAGCATAGGCCTTATTAAGCTGTTGACGGAGCTGTCCTATTTGTTCACTGTTAGAATCATTGAGGAGGGCATATTCAAGACGAGTTTTAGCTACAGCAATCTCTTCTTTTGTATTTGGCTTATTCCTCTTTTTCCACTTGGAAATCTCATTACGACAGAGACGTAGCCGGTGTTGTAGCTTGTAACCTCCTCTGTTTTTACGTTTCCACCCCCATCATAACAGAGTGCTTGAATCCTTCACGAGAGATCAGCCGAGAATCGAAACGAAAAATGCCCTTACCATCATCTCTTACACTCTCGAAACTTGTAACACACGGTCGATGATCCGAAATTCCTATGTCCAAAAACTCAACAATGGATTCTGGAAATAATGCACTCCATTCTTTATTAGCCATCGAACGATCCAAGCAGCTTTTGGACGTGATGAGAGTGTCATTTCCCGATCCAAGAAAAACGATTCCTAGTGTGTTGTAGGTCAGAGAAGTCATAGTTTTGCATCATTTCTCGGAAGCGTTTAAAGGATCTTTCAGGTCTCGTCGGTCCACCAATTTTCTCAGCATTTTCTTTGATTTCGTTAAAGTCACCTGTCGCTAACTATGGACCAGTATAATGGGCAGTGAGATGTTCCATGTCTTCCCATGTACGATGTCTATAAGTTGTATTCGGGTGCCCATACACACAAGCCAAATAAAAGATAACACCATTTGATTGAACTTCAAGAGCTACAAGGTTAGGAGATTGAAAAACAACAGAAATAGATAAACTACTTTTCCACATAACTACAAGACCATCGCTAAGTCCACGAGGGGGCACTGTGACATACGATGTGAATCCCAGGTCCTCACATACTCCTATAACGTATTCATCTTGTTGTTTTGTTTCAAAGAGGTAAATGATATCCGAGAAATATGTTTGGTTTATCTCTTTTAGATGTCGAACTGTCAGGTCATCGCCTAATCCTTGAAAGTTCCAAGAGGTTGTCCTCATGGTTCCGGCGATGGTTTTGGGCCCACCGCGCCTCTGTCATCAACATCATCCTTAGTACCACTGATTTCTCCCTTCTCTAGTCCCTTCAGCCTTCGTTTCTCAGCCATAATACGTTCAACAAACTCCCTTTTATGCTTGGCACGTCGGTGTTCGCCTTCTGTTTCACCATAGGTCCCAAGGAGATGTATCATGTCCTCCATGTCCACGTCATCTTCCACCATGGACTGATTTCCTTTCGTGTATGTACCTTCTGGATCATTACGCACATCGATCTGCTCTGTTTTGGTTTCAGTTAGCATTGGCATCGGCTCCTCATTCAACTCTTCATTCTCCATTGGAGGAGGTGGTTCCTTATCATCTACAACATCAGGATGCTCCACAGGCTGAACTTCCAGAAGATGAACTCCTTGATTCGGGTAGATGTGGTCCTGGTCCTCATTGTCATTCACTTGATCTATTTCTCGGATGATCACTCCTGGGTTTCCATTCCTTGGAGGATTGAACTGCCCATCATCGGGTTCATCATCACCGTGTCCGTTATTGTCCTCAATGACCTCCGTTCTGGATCAGACAACTTCACGAGTCATGCGTCATAAGTCCACATACATCGCAAAAGCCTCGGAATCTTTCATAGTGAAAGTGCAGCAGCGTATTCACACCAGGTGTGAATTAGAAGTGTATTTGGAAGCGTAAAGGTTAGTTCACATTCTAGTCAATCTGGATGCGCACAAAATCAATCCTCATTGCTTGATTTGGTTCATATTCGATGTCAAGCAACATGCCCATTGCTCTCCCAACATGCGCCACGACTTCTCTGTTAAGAAATGGCAGTGGGATCCCTCGTACTTGAACCCAGAAGGGGATATAGTCCATCAGGAGAAGGTTCATCAAGGGAGTCCACCGTTCCATGACCAGCATTCTCTCGGTGAAAGCCCACAGACCACGCCTTAAAACAGTCATCATCAATTCCTTCGAAGGAAACTGAATTGGAACCTTCGATTCTCGATGATACAGCGATGGATTACACCGTCAAGGCCCCATATACGGGGAAGGTTTGCAATGATCGATCGTATGTTTTGTCTTCTTAGCATGACAATGAGAATAAACTGGTTCTCCACCGCCGCCTGGTTAACGACATCAATTGGCTGAGCCACCGATTCATCATCAATCCCCAAATCAAGGTTTTGAACCTCACGTCTCAGAATGTTTGCCATCGTGTCTTTTGCAGAGTAATAGAAGTTTCGAGCTTGAATTTTAGGAGAGAAATTACAAAGAAAAGTGACAGAGGGATTCCATATCGGCTTCTTCTTATACCATCTCTCTGTTTTTGAAATCGGAAACTGCCTTTCATCATGAAATTTTGTTTTCACAAAATTTAAAATATATTTTGTTTTCAGATAAAAAACTATATTTTTGGAAAATTAGTTATATTACAATATTTTATAAGATTTGTTACAAAAATAAAAAAATCATAAAGTGCTAATTTAAATAATTTGTAAAATTTATAAAACTAATTTATATAAACTATAAATATTTAAATTAGTCATCTAATATTTTTTTAAATAAATCAACGGGTTTTGTTTCACGGTATAACATGTATCATATATTATCCGTACCCCAAACCTGTAGGAGTATCCAAAAAATCCGGAAAATAAAAAATTCCCAAACCTAAACTTGAATTGAATTGGAAATAATAGTAAAATATAAAAATTATAAACTTGAACCCAAATTCAAAACACTAAATAACCAAAAAATTTTGAACCAGATACTAGAAAAACTAAGCATAATTAATCATAAATGGAATACATAAAAATTAAAAAAAAGCCGTGTTTGGGGTTTTTTGGACGTTCTTCGATGAAGAAGAACAAGAAAGAAGAAGTTAATGGTTTTGGAAGGAGATGAGCACAAAGGCTCAGAGATATGTAAACGATTCTTCTTTTATTTATATTCAAGAGAGATCGAGTACAATATTGTGTGTTTGTGTAAAAGCTTTCAGATTCTTGAATTAAGGTTCTTCCCTTTGTATTTATAGCTTTCGAGTTAGGGTTTTCCATTTATCTTATGTATATCTCCTATATTTGAGCTTATCATACAAAAGAAATATTTTCCAGATTCAATAAGGCATTTGTCCTTATCTCTTAAGATCTTAGACCGACATAGGGGATAACCGCCCTACCTCGACTATGGTCTCGACTTGGCGATGATGTCCTTGGCTATGGCCTTGGTTATCTATGTCTCCTTGGTCTAGGTTATGGCCAGACTCTAAGGGAATAAAGTTACTCCCAACAGTTCCCCCTCCCCCCACTCTTCATTTTCCACGTGTGGAATTTGAAGAGTAGATCCTGTTCTTAAGAGATTTTGGTTCATACCTTAGGTTTGGGATCTACTTTGCAAAAATGAAAATAAATAGAGTGTAGCTTCAGCCATGTCTTTCGTTGGCATCGCCAGTCCTTCGCTGTTAAGGCTTCATTCTTGGTGAGTCTCGTTAGCGTTTATTGGGTCGCATCTTCTAGATGGTCTCTTGGGCTTCAACTCCATGGCCTGGTTTGGGCTTCGCTTTTCCCTTCCGGCCCATTATTTCTAGGGTTAAATAAGCAGGAAAGTGAAGAGTCTCGGTCATCTTCTGCCATCGCTCTTGTCACATCACGTCTCTCTCTTCTTCACCGCTCCTTCACGCTACCAGCGATTCTCCAATTCCGATAAGTTTTCGTCTTCTAAATACTATTATGTTTAGTGTAGAGATGTCGATTGCTGATTTATGGAAATTGCAGTCTTCTTGAATGGTAGTTATGGATAGAAAAACTCCATCTGGAGCTCCATCGTCTTCTGCTTTAGCAAAGGCCTTCGTTGCTAGGGCCAAACTTCAAAAATTCGAGTCTCCTGTCGCTAACGTTCCTATGCCTTCCAACTTTAGCACTTCGAGAGGGTCCGAGACCCCTCCGCTTCCGCCTTCAAAAAGGCCGAGGGTTGACCCAAGGGGTGGCCAGGCGGTCGGAGACGCTCTCCGAGAGGAGTTGTACACGTACAACCTCTCGGAGATAATAGAGAACCGACGCCATTCTTCCCAGGACCCTTATGCCGATCTCATGCAGGTTCGCTTTCTCTCTGTCTTTATTGTGGTGATGGTAGCCTGTAACTGTCTTTACAATCCTCTTTTTGCAGCTTGCGGCGGCCATCTTCGTTCTTAAAGAACAAAGCACCATGGGTTCGGCTAATGTTCCCAAGTCGCATCCTTATCAGAGAGCGATGGAGTAGGAGCTGGCTAATGAGAGGAAGAAGGCTACGGAGGCTCTCAAGAAGTATCAGGACACTACGTGCAGGGCTCAATATGCAGAGAGGCTTGTGGTTGCGCACAAGAATTAAATCACTGATCTTCTTGAGCAGATCAAGTCTCTGGAGCGGCAGAGGGACGCTTCTTACGAGAGTGTTGACGCCATCGCTCGTTGGGAGATGGCCAGGGACCTTCTCCAAGGATGCCACCTGCAGTGGGATCGGGGTAGGATGCAGGCGTGCTATCCTATCATCTTGCCTAGCAGGCAAAGATTTCACTCCGCGAAAAAGATAATTCATTCGGATCAACATGAAAGTCCAACTACATTGCATTGCCAGAATTCATGTTATATATTGGAAAGAGGTTGACCTCCTTGCTTCTATGGTACAATCCTTTTCCCACTGAGCCTCCTTTCTTCTCAGTCCACAGAGACAAGATGTAGGAATGTTGCCAACAGTTAATCATGGAAGAAAAGACTCACTACTAACAGGAGACATCTCGGCAAGCCAAAGAAGACGGGGTGGGTCCTCTTGACTATACTGTAACCCTGCTGACCTTGCTTTCTGATCGGGAGAATGGAGTTGGCCCTTCCGGAGAAGCCCCTGAGTAGGAGGTGGAGTGTGGAGCGTGACAAACTTTATGTTGTCCTTTTTTTTGAAGCCATGACTATTTGTCTTTTAACTCTTTTCTTTTTGTATATATGACTTGTCTCTTTCTGTGCCCTTTCCAATGCACAAACTTCCTTTTGAGTTTGTTTTTCTACAACAAAGACATCTAGACAATTATTAGCATTAGCTAAAATGAGCTATCGTGAGCTCGGTGGGCCCAAGGCCTTTGGGAACAAGCCCTTTATCCAGGGCTAGAGTTTGTGACCAGCTGCACTATCCCCTTCTTTTTTATGAGTGGTTTGCTCGGTGAGCGCTAAGCCGTTGGGCACAAGGCCTGTTTGGACATTTAGTCCCTCGGACGAAGCCTTATTGACATTGTGTGTCATAGTTTTTGCTAGATTTATTGTGACCGACCTGTTTTAAGTTTTTCTATGAGTCGTGTACTAGGATGGACAGGGGTGCACATATCCGTTAGTTTTGCTAACTCATAGTTTTGATGCATTGCATCTACCATCATTAGGGTCTGGTCAACAATTCGCCACAGCCTTTCAACCATGGTTTTTGAGAACTCGTATGCATTCCGCCATGACCTTACGGTCATGGTTTTTATGATCTGGTCCGCATTGGATGGACCATTGTTAGAGCCCGTCCACATTCCACCATGACCTTTCGGCCATGGTTTTTAGGATCTCGTCTGCATTATATGGACTTTTGGGAACAAGGAATTAGTGGTGGTCTTAACCAAGAGTGGGGCATCAATTATTCCTAAGGAGGTTTTAAAAGATAGTGTATATCTTTTTTTCCTCCAAAGGAAATCGTTTCTCTTTTCTTTCAAGAATGTATTTCAAGACCCGAAGTTTCTTTCGTCAAAGAATAGTAGAGTTTTTATTATATAATTAAATTCTAAGAAAAACGATGGTCATCTCATGGCTGAGAAGAAGTGCCAAGGCTTATGCCAAGGCCTCCTTACCTAGAAGTGGTATTTTTTGAGGTGGAGGGCATTCCAGCTGTTTGGTTGCTCTCTCTCATGTTTGTCTTGTAATATGTAAGCTCCGACATTTCGTACCTCTATGATCTTATAAGGCCTTTCCCAGGTTGGGGCTAGCTTTCCAGCGGCTTTATCCTTGGTGTTGTCAAACAGTCTTCTTAGGACCTAGTCTCCTTTCTGGAAAGTTCGCGTTCTGACCTTTCTGTTTTATCTCCTGGCTACTTCTTGTTGGTAACACCAATTGCGCACCATTGCGGCACCCCTTTTTTCCTCGATTAGGTCTAGGTCTAAGGCCATCAATTCATCGCTACTTTCTTCGTCGTGGCAGAGAGTTCTGGCTATTTTGACGTTGATCTCTGCTAGAATGAATGCCTCTGTGCCATAAACCATGTAATAGGGTGTTTTGCCGGTGGCAGATTTGGTTGTTGTTCAGTAAGCCCATAGCACGCCAGGGAGCTCATCGACCCATTGTCCTTTTCTCACGTCCAACTTTTTCTTTAGCATGTTGACGATGGTTTTATTAGTTGATTCTACCTGGCCATTTGACTCTGGATGACGGGACGTGGTGAAGCTGAGTTTAATGTCCCATGTCTTACATAATTCTTTAAAAGCATTGCTAGTGAATTGGGGTCCATTGTCTGTGACAATCTCGTGGGGCACTCCAAACCTGCATATGATTCTCTTCCAAAGGAAACTCCATATTTGGACGTCTGTGATTTGACTCAATGCTTCTGCTTCTACCCATTTGGTGAAGTAGTCCGTCATCACGAGCAGAAAAACCTTCTGTGAAGGTGCCACAATGAATTTTCCAACTATACCCATGCCTAGGGATGTTAAAAATGTATAATAAAACCATACTCTACCATAACCCTAAAAAAACTTGTCCAACTAAAGTACTATTTAAAAAAGTCCTAAAAATACCTAGTATCATTAGGGTAACCCTAAAATTACTCCAAAATTTATCGACTATCCATGGGTACCCTATTTATTTTACTTCTCTTTAACATGTTTACTAATTTACTTTTCATTTGTCAGAAATAATTATCATACTTTGTGGAATTTGGTTTTTCCGACAAAACCGTGAAATTCAGGTTTTCCGCAAAATTTTGTTATCCCGCCAAACCGCAAAATTTTGTTTTTCCGCCAAAACCTTGAATTTCATTTACTTGTAAAAACATTGAAATTCTGCTTTCTGCCAAAACTGTCAAATTTCTTTTTTCTGTAAAACTGTTTAATTTCGTTTTTCTGTTAAAACAGTGAAATTTTTTTGAATAAAATCGTGATTTTTCTGATAAAATATAATCAAATAAAATTCAATTAAATTACATTTAAATGAAAAAGTTAAGGACATTTAAAAAATAAAAGAAAATAAGTTTTGTGTTTAATAAAAAAGTCTAATACACTCTAGTGAACCCTATGGATACCCTAAACCCTATAGGGTAAAATCCTATTGAGTTTGTTAATTTAGGGTATTCGCCCATTTTAGACCCCTCTTATTTTTAAGATAAAAAATAGATCATGGACTCAAATATTTGATAAGGGTTTAGGGTACCCTATGGGATTTTACCCACTTTTAACATCCCTACCCATGGCCCATTTCGCGAAAGGCCAAGATGCTCCTATTGGCTTCAGATTCTCGAGGGGGGGGGGGGAAGTTTGAACACTTGAGCATGTATTTGACACTGCTTGCAGTTACGTGCGTATAGCTTTGCATCGTTAGCTAGCATTAGCCAATAGTACCCTGCTCTCTATGTTCTTAGGGCAAGGCTCCTGCCCCCGGGTGTGATACGCAAGTGCCTACGTGAAGTTCCTCTAAAGCAGCCTTGCTTCGGGCCATCCAAGGCATCTTAGCAGTGGTCCTCCGAAGGATCGTCGATAGAGGTTTTCCCCGATTAGGCAATACCTCTCAACTTGTCGTTTGATCTTGATGCATTCGGCTTTGAGTTTCGGTAGGGTCTCATCCTTGAGATACGCTATTATCGGCGTTCTCCAGTCGTATGCCTGCTCAGTTGACCCTTGGTTCACGCCATCGTCTGCTTTTACTTCTGTGGCGAGCACCTATTTAGCGATGGTCGGCCATTGCAAAATTAGCAAAGGGATATTGAGGCTTTCGGTAGCTTGCAAAGCAGATCCAAGGTTGGCCAACACGTCAGCCTGGCTATTCTCTTCTCGTGGTATTTGGTGCAATTTGCACTCCTCGAAGTCTACTATGAGTTCTTTCGCCATCGTGAGATATTTGGCCATGGTCGCGTCCCTGGCTTGATAGTCGCCTTGGATCTGGTTGACGATCAATTGCAAATCACTATGGACCGCGATCTTTTGATCTCCCAGTTCCTTTGCTAGCGTGAGCCCTACTATAAGGGCCTCATGCTCGACTTCGTTTTTTGTAGCTCTGAGTTCGCATTGTACTGCCCAGGATGCTTTCTCACCATGGGGTGAGGTCAATACGATTCCAAGGCATGTGCCCCTAACGTTTATAGAGCCATCCACATGCAATATCAATTCTGCATATGACCTTACAACTTGGAGATTTTGTATCTCCTCCTTCACCAAAGGATCCATAGTGGGTGCGAATTGAATTATAAAATCTGCCAACGCCTGAGTTTTTATAGCGGTGGCTGGCCCGAAGACCGCCTCGTACTCTCCCAACTCTATGGCCCATTTGGTTAACCTACCCAACACTTCAGGCTTGTGCAGGATGACTTTGATAGGAGCTGAGGTTACTAGTACGATTGTATGCGCTTGGAAGTAGGGCCTTAGTTTTTGAGCTGCTACAACCAAGGCTAAGGCCAACTTCTCCAGGTGACTGTATCGTGTCTCTGCATCCAGAAGCAATTTACTAATGTAGTGAACAGGATGTTGGACGGCAGCTTCTTCCCTCACGAGGACGCCACTAATGGCGTGATCGGAGACAACGAGATATAGCAACAAGGGATCTTTGTCCTTGGGCTTAGATAGCAATGGCGGTGTGGATAGATAATCTTTGAGGGCCACCAAGGCTTGACAGTTGTCATCCCACACAAACTACTTTCCCTTCTTTAGGGCTTCGAAGAAGGGATGCGACTTGTCTGATAGCCTTGAGATGAACCTGCTAAGGGCTGCCATTCTTCTTATTAGCCTTTGGACGTCCCTGGGAGTTTACGGTGTTGGGGTGCCCTGGATCGCTCTTATTTGCGCCGGATTAGCCTCAATTCCCCGATGAGTAACGATGTATCCTAAGAAATGATCGGAACTAACGCCGAGTGAGCACTTGGACGAGTTGAGCTTCATCTTGTATTTCAGGAGTGTGTCGGAGGCTTGGTGCAGGTGTAGAATATGATCTTTCGCCAGTAAATATTTTACCAGCATGTCATCGATGTACACCTCCTTGGTTTGACCGATGTATTCGGCAAACATCTGGTTGACCAGCCTTTGGCAGGTGTATCCAATGTTTTTAAGGTCAAAGGGGATGACTTTGTAGCAATAGATCCCTTGGAACGTCATAAATGCTATCTTCTCTTGACCATTAGGGTGCATCAAGATTTGATTGTACCCGCTGAAACTCATGAGTTCGTGCCCTGCAGTGGTATCGACTCGATGTGTGGAAGAGGGAAATGATCCTTGAGACAGACCTTGTTGAGATCGGTGAAGTTGATACAGACTCTCCATTTCCCATTCTTCTTCCTCGCGACTACCACGTTAGCTAGCCATTCAGGATATCGCACATCCCATATGAATCCTACTTCGAGGAGGTTGCTTACTTCTTTATTGACGATGACATCTCTTTCGGGGGCGAATTTCCTTCTTTTCTGCTTCACCAGAGGGTAGTTCGGGTCGACCATTAGTCTATGCGAGATAATGCTAGGGTCAATCCCTGACATGTCCGCATGCGACCAGGCGAAGCAGTCTTGGTTAAATCAAAGGGAACCTATCAGCCTTTCTTTTAGGCCTAAGTAGATACGCGAGCCGATCTTTAGTTTCCTGTTGGAATCACCTTCGTCCAAGGGGACTTCATCCAGCAGTTCGATCTTTGGCTCTTCATCGTGGGCCTTTGCCAGAACTGATATCGGAAGTGTTGGCGTGCTTTTGAGAAAGATCTCATAGCAAGACCTAGCATCTTGCAGGTCTCCTTTGATTTCCCCTACTCCCCAAGGGGTCGAGAACTTCATGAATTGATGTTGGGTGCTAGGGACACCCTTCATTGCATGGATCCATGGCCTTCCCATGATGGCGTTGTATGCCGATGGACAATCTACGACGGCGAACCTGGTTCGTTGATGGACTTTTGCTCCCCATACACTAAGGGTGATTTCCCTGATGGTTTGGATTGTCTCTCCACTAAAACCAACCAGGGTGATTGCTCTCCATATGATGTCAGAGTCTGGAATCCCCATCTCCTTGGCGGCTCACGCAAAGAGGATATTGGTCGAGCTCCCGTTGTCGATGAGGACCCTTTTGACAATGTAGGAAGCCATGGTTAGGGACACAACTAGGGCGTCGTGATGAGTAGGTTTTCCCTTGTTACAACCAAAAGGAGTGAAGCATTCATGCTTTTGTTGATGCTTCGCTCTTCGACTCCTTCGAAACACACAGTACTCCTTGTGTGGTGCAGGCTCCTGGCTTTTCCTAATCCTCGAATCCTCCTAAGATCGAGTTAATCACCCAGGTATGTTTAGGTGATTTTGGATACGATTCCTCTGAAGGCTCGGGACGATTAGGTTGGCATTGCAGGGTTATCTCAACACTTCTCTTGGCAATGAAGTCCTTAAGGAGCCCCTTTTCTAAGAGGTTTTTCACTTCTTGCCTTAGCAGAGCGCAATTCTTGGTTTGGTGACTGTAGTCTCGGTAGAGGCCGCACCATTCGGAGCTCTCTCCTTTGGTGTATGCGGAAGATCGTGGCTTAGGTGGTCACGTGATATCTTTGGTGAAAAATCTTAGCTCAGCGATGACCTCTGCTGGAGTCGTGGTTAGCACATCTTCGACGGGCTTGGGTAAAGCCACACGCTCTTCCTTGTTGGCTACCGCCATGGACTTGGCCCACAGATCGGTGGGACTCTTACTGCCTCCTCCAGTCCCGGTTTGACCTTGAGGTCGGTCCGCTTGTCCGCTAAGGATTTTATCCTGCTTGAGGATCTTAGGATTACCTTCGGAGCTACATGAGCTCGATAGGCAGGATCCTCTTCCCACTTTATCCGCGCCCAAGCCATAGAAAAGACTTCTACAATTGTATGGCAAGGGTACTTAGTGATATCTTTGTAGATGTCACCGCTACTCAGCAACCTCTGCCTGAAGGCTGAGATAGCGGTAGAGGCGACGCGGTTGGGCATTGATACATTGGCCTTGTTGAATCTTCAGACATACTCCTTTAGACTCTCGTCCTCTCTCTGTTTGATTTGGTAGAGATCGTCAGAGTCCCGTCTAAGATAACGGCTGCTGGCGTATTGCTCTATGAAACGATCTATTAGTGCAGCAAAGGAGCCAATGGAGCTGTTGGCTAGGTTGGAGTACCATGACAGCTTTGAGCCTGTGAGGGTTGCTCCAAATCCTTTGCACATACAGACTTCCAAGTGCTCGTGGACAATAGAGACGGTGAGCATACATTTTTGGTATTGGGCTAAGTGTGTGTCAGGGTCAGAGGTCCCATCGTACAGGGCCATGGTTGGCAACTTGAACTTTTTAAGAACCTCGCTAAGAGCGATGGCATCGACAAACAGTTTGTCAGCATAGGAACTAGAGGCGCTCTTGATGATTGGTATAGCCACCCCTGACAAGCACTAAATCATATTCTTCATAGCTTCTAGCCTTCCCGTTAGCATGGCTTCCAGTCCGTGGGCCTCTTTAGCGCTTCCTTCATGAGGTTTGCTAGGGCCGTTTTTATGGTAGGAGCTAAGGGTCCGGGTTAGACCTGAGCTTGGATTTGGAAATGCTCGTGCCACCTTTGCGACCGTTATCGGTGTCTCAACCAACGACTACATCGGCAGAACCTTCCTCTTGAACCTGGCACGTTTCGCGTCGCCTTCGGCGCCCGTATCGGGTGTTTGAATACTTTTCTCTGTCGTCGAGGCTTTGAGAATGGTGTTCTCATCTTCAAACTCCTTCAGGTCAGCTTCGCTCTGACTCAGCTTCGCCGCGATCCGCTCGTATTCTTGGAGTTTTCCGCGACCGCCGCGTCATTGGCGGTCTCGTGCGTTTTCTCCATAGATGCGGATCTGAGGATATCGACCTCCTCTGGTTCATATGAACTGTGAGATTTGCTCATCTCGGTTTCTTTGTTCTTGTTGATATCTCCCCCTTCTTCTAGTGCCAAACTGTTATGGGGTTTTTTTGGAGGTTCTTCAATGGAGAAGAACAAAAACGAAGAAGTTAATGGTTTTGGAAGGAGATGAGCGAAAAGGTTCAGAGATATGTAAACGATTCTTCTTTTATTGATATTCAAGAGAGATCGAGTACAATATTGTGTGTTTTTATAAAAGCTTTCGGATCCTTGAATTAGGGTTCTTCCCTTTGTATTTATAGCTTTCGAGTTAGGGTTTTCCATTTATCTTATGGATAAATCCTATATTCGAGCCTCTCATACAAAATGAATATTTTCCAGATTCAATAAGGCATTTGTCCTTATCTCTTAAGATCTTAGACCGATTTAGGGGATATTCACCCTACCACGGTAATGATCTCGTCTTGGTGATGGTGTCCTTGGCTATGAATTTGGTTAGCACCTACAACTAGGGGGTTTATCTATGTTTCCTTGGTCTAGGCTATGACCGAACTCTAAACGAATAAAATTACCCCCAACAAATCGCATGGTCGCTCAGATCAAGTTCTAGTTCGGAATCTAAATCTGTAACTGATGAAATAATGACCCGTATAATTAGATTTATCAAAACTGTATTTTTTAATTTATGAAATTACAAAAAAAATCTAGCATAACCAAAAATCTGAGAAACATACTCGTTATATAATGATAGGATTCTAAAAATAAATTTCACATCTTTTAACATAAAATTCCTAATTTTATTAATAAATGAACATATTTATAGACTTATTTTATTTAAAACTATTTAATCATAAATTAAATGTTCGGATTTTTTATTATTTCAAAAATTTATGTTTGCAATTTAAATTTCTTAAGAAAAAAATAGAAATGTAAAAGAGCAATTGCGGAATATCAAATCAGAAAAAAAATTAAAGGAAGTATTTTATTTATTCCTTTTTTATTATTTTATTTTTTAAGAATTATGTAATCTATAAGGGAAATTTCTATAAAATCTACATTATATATTAACGTATGTCTTGATCTATATTAACGACGACACATGTTGAAATCTCGTAAGTTATAGTTATACCTACTGTTGGGGATAAATTTATTCCCTTAGAGTCCCACCATAGCCTAGACCAAGGAGATATAGATAAACCCCTTGGTTGTAGGTGATAACCCAGGCCATAGCCAAGGACACCATCGCCAAGTCGAGGTCATAGGCGAGGTAGGGCGGATATTCCCTAAGTCGGTCTAAGATCTTACGAGATAAAGACAAATGCCTTAATTGAATCTAGGGGAATATTCCTTTTGTTTAATAAGTTCAAATATAGGAGTTACTCATAAGATAAATGGAAACCCTAACTCGAAAAGATATAAATACAAAAGGAAGAACCCTAGTTCAGGGGACCCTCCGATCCTATTTGACCTAAGACTTTGAAACATACACTATTGTAATCAACCTCTTATCCCCTATACATTAATTAAGAAGTAAGTTTGCCACATGTCATCACCACA
>OVAN01009200.1:0-17224 GCA_900406275.1 Anastatica hierochuntica | reverse complement strand
TAATACACCTTGGGACCGAACCTGGATCCAAGGCCTATCGAATGTATAATCATCAAACTCAAAAGATTGTAGTTAGCCGCGACGTTGTGTTTGATGAGTCACGCAGATGGAGCTGGGAAGGAGACATCGAGAGACCTAAAGGAGCTGGAAGCTTTGCCATTGAATTCAAACAGTATGGGAATCGTGGAATACAAGGAACCATACAAACACTTCCAGAAGATGATGATGATAGAGATGCTCACAACCCTCCCTCCGATCACGATGTGCTTCCGGAACCAAAGAAGAATCATGGCGATGAAGGCGAGGCTCGTGATCATGAAGAGCGATCTGTAGCTTCGGAAGAAGATGAAATAGAATAGGAGATAGAAGAAGAACAGAGCCTCGAGAATGATGCTGAAACCGGCGGTCATACGGGAATAAGGAGATCGCAACGAAATCGGGTAAAACCGAAGCGGTTTGATGATTTTGTGCTTCTCGCGGATGGAGAGGGAGAAAAATTATTACTTAGCATGGATAACGAGCCGAGAGATATCCATGAAGCTAAAATGATGGTCGAATGCAGCAGAAGATGAAATTAAATCCATAGTAAAGAATCTTACTTGGGATCTTGTTGATTTGCCGAGTGGTGCGAAGCCAATAGGCTTAAAATGGATCTTCAAGTTAAAAAGGAATTCAGACGGAAGTATAAACAAGCACAAGGCACGGTTAGTTGCTAAAGGGTATGTGCAAAGACATGGAATTGACTTTGAAGAGGTATTTGCTCCGGTAGCACGAATTGAGACAATACAGTTACTTATCAAACTAGCAGCTTCTGGTGGATGGGAGATTCATCACTTGGACGTCAAAATTGCATTTCTTCACGGAGACTTAAAGAAAACTGTGTTTGTAACTCAACCGGAAGGATTTGAGGTGAAAGGGAGTGAAGAAAAGGTTTATAAGCTGAACAACGCTCTATATGGTTTAAGGCAAGCTCCCAGAGCTTGGAATGAAAAGTTGAATCAAATTCTAAGGAGTTTCGATTTTAAGAGATGTTCAAAGGAACCCTCAGTGTATCAGAAAAGTGTAAGTGGCGACATACTACTTGTGGCAGTTTATGTTGATGACTTATTTGTCGCAAGAACAAACTTGAAAGTCATAAATGACTTTAAAGGGGAGATGGAATCAAAGTTTGAGATGAGTGACCTTGGGAGACTAACATATTATCTTGGAATAGAAGTTGGTCATACCAAAGAAGGGATCACTCTTTGTCAACGACGATATGCTCTTAAAATTCTTGAGGAAACAGGGATGCAAGATTGTATCGAAGGCCATTGAGGAGAAGGACGTGGATGCTACAAGCTACAGACGTGTGATCGGTTGCCTTCGTTACCTTCTTCATACACGTCCAGACTTGTCATATTGTGTAGGTGTTCTAAGCAGGTATATGCAGAATCCGAAAGAATCACATGCAGCTGCAATGAAACAGTGTCTTCGATATTTAAAGGGTAAAATCTCACTTGGACTATTTTTCGAGAAGTCAAGTAACATTAAGACGAAGTTAGTAGGCTATAGTGACAGCAGTCACAATATAGACCCTGATGACGGAAGAAGTACAACTGGGCATATTTTCTACTTAGGAGGGAGTCCAATCAGCTGGTGTTCACAGAAACAAGAGATAGTAGCACTGTCCTCTTGTGAAGCGGAATTTTTGACAGGAAATGAAGCAGCGAGACATGCGATTTGGCTTCAGGACTTGCTGAGTGAAGTCACTGAATCGGCGAGTGAGAAAGTTACTATTCGGATAGACAATCGTTCTGCGATTGCTTTGACCAAGAATCCAGTATTTCATGGTCGAAGCAAACACATACACACAAGGTTCCACTTTATAAGAGAATGCGTGGAAGATGGAAGAATAGAAGTGGAGCATGTACTAGGGCAAGAGCAGCGAGCAGACATCCTAACAAAGCCGTTAGGAAGAATTAAATTCAAGGAAATGAGAGACCTTGTCGATGTAAAGGATCTAAGCCAAGAAGATTTCAAGCTTGGGAGGGAGATTGTTGAAGTAAGCTTGAAGAGAAACAAGCTTGAGGCACTTACTTGAAAGGCAAGTAACCAAGTCCTCCTAAACCGAACAATTGGTTTAGGAGCTGGACCAAACCGAGACATGGATTTGGTTAAGAAGAATTAAGTGTTTATCCAAAAGAAGATAAAGATTCCTATTTCTAGTTGGTTTTTACAGGTGTAGCTATATAAGTTGTGATTTTTAGTTGTTAGGTTTTAACGTGAGCTTTTGGATTTTAGACTTAAGGTTTTGAGCTTGATTTTCCTTGAGTTAATAAAAGAGATTGTTCTTGAGTTTACGTTCAAACTTGATCTCTAGAATATATAGTATATATTACATATATATATAATCATATGTGTTATTGTGAATACTAATTACATTCATATGGCGAAAAAAAAATTACATTCGTACTTTTAGACTCAACTACTTTTTATGACCTGTAATTACTATTTGGTGTCCATTGTTGCTCTATTGTTCCTCTTTCTCAAATGCTATTTTTTCAATGCGTTAACAAAAATCGAAAATAAATGTAGTGTTTTTTTTTCAATTTTTCTTTTTATTTTGTTAGTTACAGTATATCCTTGCAGTAACAGGGTACGTGAACGATAAGGGGTATTTAGGAGAATTGACACTAAGGTGATAAAGACCGTTTGGGAATTATTGTTAGGAAGATATCACCTTTTTTCACTTTTTAAGTTTTATTCTACTCTTTCACTTCACACTCGCCACATAATGCCTTGATAACACTATTGGATTAATTCTAATTAACCACTAAATATTAGAATCTTGTAAAAATCAAAACCTGTTCTAATACTTACTTTATAATGTGGACGTAAACACATTCATTTACCAGGTCGCCGCCCCTATGTCAAAAGAGACCTAAAGATTCATGGGAACACTCACATGACTTTCTTCTTTTCATTTTTCTTCTCTCTTTTTATTCGAATAATAAACTATAAATTTCTGAAAATATTTTGTTGTAAACACTCTAATTTCTAATAAAGGCAATGGACGTTAGTTAAACAAAGAATAATTGTTTGCAATTAATTTACGATTAATGCGGAGGACCTAATTTTCCACCTGATTAATTTACAATATTTTCAAAAAAAAAATCATTGTCGTAACGCATACATCGGCAATATACGGTTTCGACGAAAATTTAATTATTTAACTCTAATTAAAAGTAATAAGTGTACTGAATAAATCATGCATTGTAAGTAATAAAGAAAATGAAATAAAATTATCATTTAATGAATGCTAACTGTCAAAATTTTCTGTCTCTTGGTACCTTCCTGCTTCCTCCTCCTTCCATATATAGTACACTTGAGCTCGTCCCTTCGTCTTCACAATCCTTTCTTCTTCCTCTCTCCTTCTCCGGCGACTTTTCTCAGTCTCTCGTTAGGCTTATTCAGCGCTTTTAAGCTGATAATCTCGCCGGCATTTCTCTTCTCTTTTATCTTTTTAGTGAAGTTATGGAGAAACTGGCGTCCACAGCTCTGTTACTGCTTCTCTGTTTTCCGGTAGCTTTCTCCGGACATGATTACGGCCAAGCTCTTTCCAAGAGTCTTCTCTTCTTCGAAGCTCAGAGATCTGGTGTCCTCCCTCGTAACCAGAGAGTCACTTGGCGCTCTCACTCCGGTCTCAACGACGGCAAATCAAGTGGCGTATGTCTCTCTCTCTCTCTCTCTACATTGTTGTTTCTAGTAATCGAACATTAACGACATTGTTGTCGCTTATCACTCGAAACCAGAAGTTAACTCAAATTTCGAGAATCAAACTCTGTTTTTTTGGGTTCTGATGTTAACCTTTATTCAGACAACATTTCCACCATTAGCTATAGATCTATCCTCCTTTCAGACAACGTCGTCGCCGACATTATTTCTGTTTCATCCGGTTAACTAAATTCTTTGTACTTTATTTTGTTTGTTTTTTCAGGTGAATCTGGTCGGAGGCTACTACGATGCGGGAGACAATGTGAAATTCGGACTTCCGATGGCATTCACGGTGACGATGATGGCGTGGAGCGTCATTGAATACGGCAGTCAACTAGCCGCAAACGGCGAGCTTGGCCACTCCATTGACGCCATTAAATGGGGCACTGATTACTTCATCAAAGCCCATCCTGAGCCCAACGTCCTTTACGGCGAAGTAAAATTTTCTTTCGTTAAATTTCCACTAAAGATTTGATTTCTCTAATTTCGACTCTCAAATAATTTTATGAAATTTTTGTAGGTAGGAGATGGCAACACCGACCACTACTGTTGGCAGAGACCGGAAGAAATGACGACTGACCGGAGGGCTTACCGGATAGATCCGAGTAATCCTGGGTCGGATCTCGCTGGAGAAACAGCCGCCGCCATGGCCGCCGCATCAATTGTCTTCCGCCGAACTAACCTTGCCTACTCTAGGCTACTACTCACTCACGCTTATCAGGTAACTCAGCGCATTTTTAGGAGGCGCACGTTAGACTATGTCATTTATTTAATTGACCGGTAGTTACGTTGGGAAGTTGCAGTCACATTATAATTGCACCAACAGTAGAAAGTCACTTAAACGTCATTTTCAGCGCACGTTAGGCGTTATATCGAGGCGTCCTTTAGTTGTAGTAGTAAATGAAAATGACAAAATGTTTAGTGGGAAATTAAATTTGTTTTCATTTCTCACCGTACTTTCTTTAAAAAAATGAAAGCTTAATAAAGAAATATTCTGTGAAATATGCTATAATTGCATCAATCACCTGGAGTTTACCAAATTTGATAATTCTTACTCTTTATGAGTGTAGGATTTAATGTAAACACACTAGTAGTAGTAGCTTTCAGCGATAATACTATTTAATTAAACAGAGTAGCTTACTACAAATTTAGTATTTAACAAACTAAACGGCAACATGTCGTTGATCACAAAAAGGAGACCCTACCTTCGAGGATGGATCTTTTGTAGGGTTTTGCACGACGTCGTTCTCCGTCCATCACGGGTTTTTTGTGTTGTCGTCTTTTTCTTCTCAAAAGATCTCAGCCGTTCATCTGAAATTTCTTTTTTTTTTCCCCGCTAAAACACTTCACACGTGCGTTGGGCTGTCGGTGCCCCATACTGTGTGACAAACTTTCCTAATTTAACCTTTCTTCTTCAGTAATATTTCGAGTCTGCCACTCCCTTATAGAAAATCTCTATACTAGCCTTGTTTCTCCTCTTTTATTACGTATTTGCCATCCTGATTCGATTTTACTGTTTTAGCTGTTTGATTTCGCCGACAAATACAGAGGAAAATACGACAGCAGTATCACAGTTGCCCAGAAGTATTACCAATCCGTCAGTGGTTACAATGTAAGATCAATTAACATTCGGATTCGAGATTAAAAGTGTTTTAAACTGTTGTCTAATGTCTGACATTGGTCTTTAATTTCACCCGATCAGGACGAGTTACTTTGGGCAGCTGCGTGGCTATACCAAGCTTCCAACAACCAATTCTACTTGGACTACCTTGGTCGGAACGGTGACTCAATGGGTGGAACCGGTTGGGCCATGACCGAGTTCGGTTGGGACGTTAAGTACGCTGGTGTACAAACCCTTGTCGCTAAGGTTACTACAACAATCCCAATTTTGCATTTTCGTAGTTAACCGGTTTTGATAATCTTGGTTTGATTTTTAAACCGTTTTTCTTTCTCGGTGACAGTTCTTGATGCAAGGCAAAGCAGGACGTCACACGCCTGTGTTTCGGAGGTTTCAACAGAAAGCTGAGTTCTTCATGTGTTCTTTATTGGGTAAAGGTTCGAGGAACATTCAGAAGACACCAGGTGGTTTGATCTTCAGACAACGTTGGAACAATATGCAGTTTGTCACTAGCGCTTCCTTCTTGTCCACGGTTTACTCTGATTACCTAACTTCTTCTCGAAGCTACTTGAGATGTTCTGCTGGAAATGTCGCTCCTTCGCAGCTTCTCTCCTTTGCCAAATCTCAGGTAAAGAAAAGGATCCGTACTGAAACCGCCGTTTGAATTTTCTATCTTCAACAGTTTCTTGATATGTTATGTTTCTTCTCAGGTGGATTATATTCTTGGAGATAACCCAAGAGCTACTAGCTATATGGTTGGATATGGTAACAATTTCCCTCAGAGAGTTCACCACAGAGGCTCATCCATTGTCTCTTACAAGGTCGACCGCACATTTGTTACTTGCCGAGGTGGTTACGCCACATGGTTCAGCCGTAAAGGCAGTGACCCTAACCTCCTCACTGGTGCTATTGTCGGCGGTCCTGATGCCTACGACAATTTCGCTGACAGGAGAGATAACTATGAGCAGACTGAGCCTGCTACTTACAACAATGCACCACTACTTGGTGTTCTTGCTCGCCTTAGCAGTGGACATTCGGGTTATAGCCAGTTACTTCCAGGTTTGTGACTAAGATTCAAAACATTCCTATATATCCCCAAGAAGAACAATGGAACTCAAAGTATTTGTTTTTTCTATCCTCGTAGAGGTTCCTGCCCCTGTTGTTCGAAGACCAATGCCGATTCGTAAACCGAGAGTGACTACTCCAGTTCGAGGTATGCTCTTGTGTTCTTTTTTTCCCCTCTACGTGGGAATCTCTGAGTTTCTGTTTGAACAGAGACTTGACTCTGTTGATTATTTTATGCAGCTTCTGGTCCAGTGGCTATAGTTCAGAAGATGACAGGTTCATGGGTCTCAAAGGGAAGAACTTACTACAGATATTCAACAACTGTGATTAACAAATCTCCAAGATCTCTGAAAAGTCTCTACCTTTCCATCAAGAATCTCTATGGACCAATTTGGGGACTCTCGAGATATGGCAACTCATTCGGTTTACCATCGTGGATGCACTCATTGCAACCCGGAAAATCCCTAGAGTTTGTCTACATTCACTCAACAACCCCCGCAAATATCGCTGTATCAAGCTACACTTTGGCTTGACCCGACAACAACAACAACAACAACTTCAAAGTGTGTATAGGTCGTGATAAGAAGAAGAAAGTGTCTGGTTTTTACCTCTGGTTCGTCAAGAAGGTTAAAAAGTTTGGTCTTTTATTTGCATTTTGGATTTTTTAGGGTATCTCTGGTGAATACAAAAGGGTTGAAGAAGGGTGGAAGAAAGGTGTGAAGAGACAGTGAAAGACTCTTCAAAAAATATGTAGAAGAGTGAAAGTGCTCATCCTCTTTCAACTCCAAGTTCAATGCTTTTAGATTTATATATATATAGTGAGAGAGAGGGAGAGGAAGATAGAAAGATAGTGTTTTGTGAGAGTCTTCCTTCTCTTCAAAAAAGGGGTCTTGTGAGATTTTGCAAGGATTGTTTTTTCATTCCTTGTAGCTCATATAGAACATGTTTATGTCTCTGTCCTTTTCTGTTTTATCTTTCTTGGTGGGTCACTGGTCAGTTGTAAAACTCAACAACAGTCCTTAATGATATGTGATTTGGTTAATCAACTTATGTTTTACTTGTCTTCTGTAGATATATAAACTTGGCAAATCTATTGATATTATCAGCAAAATGGAATCTTGTTTTGAAAATTGATTAGGCCCAGGAACTATTAAAACGAACAATACAAAACCAAAACTTTGAAATGGAAAGGAAAAAAACCATAGGACGTTCATTCAAAGTTTGAAAGCGCTCCCAGACGCACAAATCGAGGAAGCTCAGAAGACCACACCTCTCGACGCCGGTGGTGGCTTAGGCCGCTGGCGTCGTCATCTCTTCCTCTTGCTCGTCGCTCTTGGTTACTTGGTCCTCTGCTTCAAAGAAATTATACACAGAGATTGCCGGAGCCACCGTCTTTGCCGGTTCATCTTGGTCGCTTTAGTATTTTCACCACGCTCATGCCTTCGGAAAGGTCCTCTCCGGCGCGATTTCTCAGCAATGGGGCAGCTTCTGTCGTTTTATCTCTCGACTGGGAAGACTCTATGTGATTTCTCAACTCCTGGCTGGTTTTGTCCCTTTGCTAGACTTCGTCTCTTTGATGAACTTTTTTTTACTCTCGCCAAAGGCACGACAAAGCCCAGTTCTCAAGCTCTCATAGTGCCTCTCTCACACCCACCGTGGATCTTCTCGGTGCTTTGTTCTGTCTCATCCACCAACTTTCGCCATCAAGGAAGAAGATGCAGAGCCCGTCTCCACCTAGAGTCTCTTAGATCTGAGCTTTGCAAGCTTGAAAACCTCCATATCTGCTCCGACGCGAGCTATGCTGGTCGTGGTAGATGCCTCATGCGCGACAAGATGTGGACCATCTCCGGAAAAGTCCGATGAATTACTTGTAACATCCGGTCCTCGTAGATCGAGGTTAACCGATATAGCCAAAACCGCCTTTAAACCATCAATATGAACTTTAATCGTCACTTCTAGCTTCCCTAACCTGACAAGACACCATAAAAAGAAAAAGGGAAAAAAAGAGAGGGGTTAGTGACTTTCCGACACCAAGTCACACAGTGAGAATGCAACTAACTCCACGTTGCCCAAACGCCTATTCAGCCCCAGAAAGTCTAAACCTACACCCAAAGCCTCAAACAATAGTACCTAACGTACCGTGCAAGCAACTACTAACAAGCCTCAACCATAACCAATCAACACAATACATAACAACATAAACGTGCCTTTTCAGGTCTTCCTCGTGCCTTTTCGGGATTCCATCGGCTCGTTAGCCCATCAACAAGATGTGCCTCACTTCGGCGATTCTCACCATCGCTCTGGATGTGCCTCACTTCGGCGATTCTCATCCATCACTCCGGATGTGCTCACTTCGACGATTCTCACCCGACCAAACAGGAATATCACCTCATCCAATTACATACAATCATTATCTCTTACGTAATTCTCAAGCAATACCAGATTAACCTAATCTTGAATAAATTAACAGTTCTATGTGGTCACTTAAATACGTCCTAACATTCATCTAAGAAAAAAAATGTCGATTTAGCGACTAAATCACACAATCGCACTCTAGGCGTATAGTCAATATGACATAGCAATACATAATACACGCAATATATTCGCATCAAGACTTATAGCTTGATACTGCTCCGGTTTAACCCTAGAGTAATACAACCAAATAAGAATATGAACTCAGTGAGAATTAAGTACATCCTCACCTTGGCCTACTATCTTTGAAGCTGCAAGGATTGGATCTGATGGCAGGACGGGTCCTACTAAAGCTAACGACATGTCCGCAGGTCCTTTTTCAGACACGGCGGCGACAATGACGGCAGCTCCTTCGGCGGCTGCGGCGATGACTCCAGATTCCTCCTGGGGCTGCAAGAGCTTCTACTATTTCATCTTCGGGGTTTCAGACTTTTCATCTCTCTCAAATCTTTTTCCCAACATGATTCTCTCTCTCTCTTTTTTTTTTATCACTCTCTCTCTTTTTTGTCTAGGGTTTTCGAAAACTACAGAGGAAAAAGAAAGAAATTTGGCTTTTAGGGTTTTTGTGGTTTCTAAAGTCTAAGGGAGGGGTTATATTTATAGTGGAAGGATTAGGGTTAGGTCTCCTCTTCTAAACAATATGGGACAAAATAATTAAAAAGATGGACTAGATTTTTAGTTGTTGGGCCTAATGAAAGAAAGTTTAAATTGGACCGGATTTACGGGTCAAAATGTTATATTTCTTGACCTTAGATCCGGTCTCTCACCTCCCGCACAAATCCCGTCGACCTTTGTTAGTACCTACGAAAAAAGTCTAATTTTTGGCATTCTCTAGAATGGCCCGATGAATCGTTAAGTTTCTGGTGGTTCTCACCAGAGACCCAAAGAGCAATGGTGAAGATGACGTTGGCTCTTCATCTCTACAATTTAGGTTTGGGCTTCTCAACATTAAGTTTGTTCGACTGTCATCCCACTAAGCCCCTATCTCTTTTGTTGGGCCTTAAATCCAAAGACCTTGACTGCTATATAACTTGTATCTGAATGCTTTCTGCATGAGACCCGGAGAACGAGGACCGCTAAAGGGTCTTCAAGCATGAGACTCGAAGAACAAGGAACCTTTTTATGGTCTTTCTCACAAATCTCACAACCCTGGTTTGGTCGCACCGTCCAGTTCGACGTCTTGTGTCTACCAGTTGTTGTTAAGCTTATGAAGGAGACCACAAAATCTGCAGCATGTATGGCACTTGAAGAAGCAACAGAGATCGTTTCGACGAAAATCAAAGATTTGAGCCAATTATCAAAGGCAAGATATATGTTGTCGTTTCTCCAGCTCTTCGTCATATTCGAAGAGGCTATGTCCGCCATCAAAATATACTTAAGTGTATTTAATAAAAAATAGATAAATATCCGCACGATGTTGCGGACTATTTTTATTTACTAAAATCTGAAAATTTTAAAAAATAAATAATATATTTTTGTAAAACATAAAAACCATGTTACTTTTATTATATATACATCTTTAATAACATATATATACAAAATAAAAGTATCAATACACTAATGTTGGAGGTAAATTTATTTTCTTAGAGTCCGGCCTTAGCCTAGACCAAAGAGACATAGATAAACCCCCTAGTTGTAGGTGATAACCCAGACCATAACCAAGGACATCATCGCCAAGCTGAGGCCATAGCCGAGGTAGGGTGGATATCCCCTATTTCAGTCTAAGATCTTAAGAGATAAGGACAAATGCCTTAATTGAATCTAGGGAAATATTCCTTTTGTATGATAAGTTCGAATAAAGGAGTTATCCATAAGATAAATAGAAATCCTAACTCAAAAAGCTATAAATACAAAGGGAAGAACTCTAATTCAAGGATCCGAAACTTTGACACCCAAAAACACTATTATAATTGACCTCTTATTCATCAATAAAGAAGAGTCTTTTACATATTTAATTTCTCTTCGCTCATTTCTCTTAACAAACCCTAAAAAAACCCTTAGCTCTTTGTTCTTGTTCTTCTCCATCGAAGAACGTCCGAAAAACTCCCCAAACACTTTGGCCCTGGAAGGAGGGGGAGATTTCAACGAGAACAAAAAACTAAGATGAGCAAATTCCATAGTTCATCCGAACCAGGAGGTAGCAAACACCTCGAATCTGTGTCCGAGGAAGTAGCTACGAATCCAACCGTAGAAAAAGTACTTGAGACAGCCGACGACGCGGCAACCGCGGCGGACTTTCAAGAGCATAAGCGGATCGCGGAAAAGTTACAGGAGTACGAGCTGATCGTGGTGAAACTAAAAGAAAAAAGCTCGTCTGAAGGAGTTAGAATACGAGAATGCGGTCCTCAAAACCTTAACGACAGAGACAGACGCTGACACGCTCGAAGACGATGGCGAAGGCGAAGAGAGGCGTGCCATATTCAAGAGAAAAGTCCCATCGATGCAGACCCTAGGCGAGATGCCACCGAAGGTCGTTAAGGAGGCTCTAACGCATCAGACTCCAAGCTCATGTCTCACCCGGACCCTTGGCTCTAACCATAAAAACAGCCTTAGCAAACCCTATGAGGGAAACGCTAACGAGGCTCTTGGTATGGAAGCCATTTTAATGGGGGAGGCTAGAAGCTATGGAGAACATGATAAATCATTTGCCGGGAGTAAATCCACCGATTATCAGGAACGCCCCCAACTCCTATGCATACACGCCCTTCATTGATGTTATTGCTTATGGCGAAGTACCCAAGAGGTTCTCTTGGCCAACCATGACCCTATACGACGGGACCACCGACCCAGACATGCACATCTCACAGTATCGCCAACGCATGCTCACTGCTCCCATCGGCTATGAGCACTTGGAGGTCTGTATGTGTAAAGGATTCAGAGCAACCCTCACAGGCCCAACGTTGATGTTGTACTCCAATCTTACCAACAACTCCTTCGACTCCTTCGACTCCTTCGCCATGCTAACAGACCGCTTCATCGAGCAGTTCGCTAGTAGCCGAGTCTTAAGACGTGATTCCGATTACCTCTATCGGATCAAACAACGCCTTGGCGAGAGCTTGAGAGAGTATCTCCACCGGTTCAATGGACTGAAAGTGTCGGTCCCCAACTGCGTTGCCTCTACGACCATCTCAACTTTAAGGAGGGATTACTACACGATGTCGACCTGTACAAGGACATCACTAAGTACCCCTGCCATACCATGGAGGACGTATTCTCCAAGACTTGGGCCCAAATCAAATGGGAATAAGACCCAGCTTACCAGGCCCAACTGGCGCAAAGGAATCATCCCAAGAGCCATGGTCACTCCAAGGCCTCCAGGGACGATAAATCTATAGCTAGCTATAGACCTAAAAACTCCGCTAAGGGTTGCCTTAAAGGATGACCAAAGCCCTTGGCAAAAGAGGAGCACGAGAAGTACGTGCCCATGACTTGGCCCGACATGTCTAACATGGTGATATCCCCGACTGAGATAGTGATTGATCTAGGACGCATGTCTGAAAAGGTCAAATGGCCTGTAAAAATGTATGCCCCTCAACACAAGAGAGACACGTCTAAGTGGTGCGATTTCCACCACAACCACGGTCACTTAACGGAAGAATGCTTCCAACTAAAGCTCGAAGTAAATGAGTTACTCAGAAAGGGATACCTTTGAGAGTTCCTCTCAGAAAGAGGAAGGGGACTCATTCATGAGCAGACCAAGACTGGCGTTCCCCTGGAAATAAGGACTGATTCACCAAGGCGCGACTATGATGTCGACTTCATTACTGGAGGATCATAAGTAAGCGGGGTGACAGTCTCTGCCGCCAAAAGAATCACTCGCACTGCCAAGATCAACCATGGAGTATATGTCATGGCGGTTAGCAGAGAGCGCGAAGATGGCCTCGAATTAATAAGATTCACCACTAATATCGGCAGAGAAGTGATGACTCCGCACCATGATGCCCTGGTGATATCGCTGACGAGTCCCCAATAACCACGGTCGAAAGGCTGTGGCAAAATGCGGGCCAAATCCTATAGATGTTAGATGCAATGCATCAAAACTATGAGTTAGCAAAACTAATGGATATGTGCACCCCTGTCCATCTTAGTACGTGGCTCATAGAAAAACATAAAATCGATCGGTCATAATAAAGCTATCAAAACTCTAACACACGGTGTCAAATAAGGCTTTGTCCCATGGACTAAATGTCCAAAGAGGCCTTGTGCTCAGAGTCACGTGTGCCCACCGATCTCATGTATTGAAACATGGATCCCAATCGAGACCAAGGCCTGTTAACTAAACGCTTATGGGATTGCGACTCATACGACGTGAAGTTTGGAGGAGTCCTTGGCTCACCAAGGGCTGGAGGCCCCAACCCATGGTTAAGACCACCACGTAACCATGGTTCTCCAGGCCATGTGCCCCCGAATTTAGATATCAAATATAAAAATTTGTAAATCTAATGCCTAAGAGACCATGATCAACCAAGGGCCATGTGCCCCACCTTTTTCTTTGAGTGCGGGTTCAATGGCGAAAGATCATGGACCTACCAAAGCTATGGATGTCTAGGCCCCAGTAGAGCGGCCAAAACCAACAGACCAGAGCGCTCCGGCCAACCGAGGTCGAGAGCCCCATAAATTCAAATGTTATGCCCAAAGAGCAAGAGAGCCTAAGAACTCCAAGGAGAACACAAGGAGCTAACCTCTACCGTGGAGCTGACAGAATCAGATATCTAAAAGATGGATCCAGAATCCGCAATCTATGCCCTCAGAAAGGAATATGGAGACAACCTAGCGCATCCAACGCAAACTCATTCATTGCAAAGACTTCTGCTGCGATTCACCAAGGCCATAATGTTGACTCGACGTCTCCTCGATAGAGCATGTCTACCATAATAACATACTAAGAAGATGACCGAGCAATAAAAAGTTGAAAGAGTGAAAAGCAGCAAGAAAGAACCAAGTAGGTGATGAGATGAAAGCCTCGACGGTTTGTCAAGGTTGAAGGTTTCGAAACTTAAACTCACAAGAGTTTCGAAACAGAACGATCTAAAGACAAGCTCCAAAGCATGAAAATCTGAAAGAATTTCAACACCTGTAAAGAAACCCACACAGGATAAAATACGGTGCTGGATAAGATCAACTCGTGCAAGGCAAAACGGTGCTTGCTGTTTCCCGGGGGTTTTAATAAAAAGCCATCGAGGATATCCAAACTTTTGCCACTTGAAGAAATAACAAGAATTTTCATGGCCTCCACTGGCGGAAATGACCTACTTGCAATAAGACGATCGCTATGGACCCTTGAGATGACAAAAGGAAAGCCACGAAAAGGTTTCCATACCCCTCGTTCAAAGACGACGGTTACCTCGGAAGCGAGTTCATATTCCCATAGTCTAAAGCCAAGGTCAATGCAAGGAATGGGTCAAAGGAATGGAAGCCAAGTCAGATGTGATAAGTGGCCACATCGACAAGCTTTGATATTGAATAAAAAATGCGAAGAAATCCATAGATTTTATTACATCATCAGAAGATTCTTTACAAAGGAATGATGGCAATACTACAAAGCGCCTTACTAGAAGAAAGAAATCTATTACACTGGATCTCATCAGTACATCTCTAACGACTAAGCTACGGTGAGAAGCCATGCAATATCCTGGAACCTGCATGATCTGAAGCCGATACTTTGACGATCTCATCTCGAACCTGCAAACCAAAAAGAAGAACGATTATGTTGCATGTCTGTAGACGGATGATGAGACGCTAAAAACCAAACTTTAGCAATCTCCACAAGGTTATCATAGAGATCATATGGCTGAAGCACGACGATTCACCATCAAGATCAGAGAAAAGCCATTACCATAGTACTAGAAGCTGAAGCGGCAGAGACACAAACGACGGAAGCCGTTAGAGATCGGTAGAGTCGAAAGAGAAATGATTAGAAACCGCTTAAAGATCTACGGAAAAGATCATTTGCGGTGAAATCCCTAAGTCAAAATCAAAAATCTACTGCCATCGACTTAGCATAATAACTGCTAAGGGTAAAAGAAAGCTAGATCTACTGGAAATGCGCTAAATACTTACCAAAAAAAAGCAGAGGAAGTGGTGATCTTTTGAGAGAAAACCCTAATCTGACTTTGAAGAGGCAAGAGAAAAAGTTAAATGACCAAGACTCATCACTTCCCCGCCTATATATAGCCCTAGCGATTATAGACCAAAGATAAAAAGAGAAGCCCAGATAATGCCATGAAGTTCAAGTCCAAGAGTTCATCAAAAAGATGCGGCCCACCAAGCGCTAATGAGACTCATCAAAGATGAAGCCATAACAGCGGGAACCATGGCGAAAGCTTTTTCTTATTTTTAGTACTTACACAAAGTCGATCCCAACACTAAGGTATGAACCGAAATCTCTTAAGACATGATCTACTTTCAAATTTCACACGTGGAAAATGAAGAGTGGAGGGCAACTGTTGGGGGATAAATTTATTCCCTTAGAGTCCGGCCATAGCCTAGACCAAGGAGACATAGATAAACCCCCTAGTTGTAGGAGATAATCCATACCATAGTCAAGGACACCATCGCCAAGGACACCATCACCAAGCCGAGACCATAGCCGAGGTAGGGTGGATATTCCATATTTCGGTCTAAGATCTTAAGAGATAAGGACAAATGCCTTAATTGAATCTAGGAAAATATTCATTTTGTATGATAAGCTCGAATATAGGAGTTAACCATAAGATAAATGGAAACCCTAACTCAAAAAGCTATTAAAACAAAGGGAAGAACCCTAATTCAAGGATCCGAAACTTTGACACCCAAAAACACTTTTGTAATCGACCTCTTATTCATCAATAAAGAAGAGTCTTTTATATACTTAGTTTCTCTTCACTCATCTCTCTTAACAAACCCTAAAAACCCTTAGCTCTTTGTTCTTGTTCTTCTCCATCGAGAAATGTCCAAAAACCCCAAACAACTATATTTTATCAGTGAGCAATAAAATATAAAAAATTGTAAAATAACTGAATTAATATCATAGGTACATCATAAATGTTAGAAATTTTTATAGGGAATTATAAACTTTAAATCTTTATAGTTTGGACTAATACGATAAAATAACAAACATCACATTTAAAATTTTAATTTACAAAGTCTACAACCACAAAAATCATAAATTGTCAACCGCATAACCATTTTGTAATGCAGGAGAGTGATACTAAATTTGTAAAAAAATTTCAAACGTTTAGCTTATCTTTTTATTTATGGTCCAATCAATGATAACCAAATATATTTTTAGTCTAATATGATTTAATAATATAATTTTTAAGTTTTCAATGAAGTTTGAATTCTAAATTTTAAAAATGTAATTTATATTTATTTATAGTATATAATTTAATTAAAAACTACAATAGAAAGCAAAGAACAGTTCAAATTTTTTATTTAATTGAAAACTGCAATAGAAAACAAACAACAGTTCAGATATTTGTATGCAATAAAATAAATTGGACGATAGCTATAAGATAGAAAATATAAAAAACTTTGTATAGTCGTTTCTTTGCATATATGTGAATACATGTCTAGATAGTTCATTTTGAAAAATTGTTTGGTTTCTAAATCGTACTTTTCTATTAATTTTATTTTGATATAATTAATATTATGTAAAAAGAGAGATCCAAAAAGACATGAAATATATGTAAGTTTATGTATAACTTTAGAAAATGTGATTTGTATTAATGTTTTGTTTTGATTGGCTCATCAATTTAATATTTTGATTATGTGTCAATTTCTTATTACACAAAATTGCTTATGTGTCAATACATGGAGAGTCTCAAGTGTTGTTAGAGTATTGATACCAAAGGCCATAGTTGTCATTTTCTCAATAGCCATAGTTGCCATTTTTTCAACGATCATAGTTGCCTTTTTCTCTTCGGTATTGCTTACGGTGTGCTTATATACCGGGTAGACAATTGCTTACCCAAAGGCCATAGATGCCATATTCTCGTCGGCCATAAATGCCAATTTCTCTTCGGTAAACTTCACGATGAGTTTATATGTCGAATCAACAAATGCTTTCCCAATGGCCATAGATGCCATTTTCTATACGTGAACGTTAATGGGATAATAACCCCCATAGTGGAGAGTATCTCTACTGGTTATGATGAGCTCTTTTTCTCCAAATCTGGGACAACCTCTAGTGCCTCCATGATGGAGTGTATTCTCAAGACAAGACTTTTATTTTTATTGATATCTGATGGATCTAGATTCCACACAGAATATCAGGTGTATGATTTGTAAGAATGTTTGACCGAAAGGCTGCGTTTTATTGATTTGCTATCGAAATTG
>OVAN01009199.1:0-17224 GCA_900406275.1 Anastatica hierochuntica | reverse complement strand
AGTATAGCCTTTAGCTACTAGACGAGCCTTATATTGTTCTACATTACCATTTGAATCCCTCTTGGTATTTAATATCCATTTGCAACCAATAGGTTTCTTTCCTTCTAGCAACTGAACGATGTCTCAAACCTGATTGTCTAGCATCGACTGATACTCCTCATTCGCTGCTTCAGTCCACTTATATGAGATGGAACTACTCATATCCTGACGAAAGTTGATAAGATCATCTTCCATAAGAGTTTGATTTTCCTCATGTTCCATTAAAAAAACTATGCAATCATCCGAAATAACATTTTTCCTTACTCTAGTGAACCGCCTAAAAGTAATTTGTTCTTGTTGCACTATCTCTTGAGGATTTTGAGTTTGACCTTCATGATCGATATCATTGACATCCTGATGAGTTGGAGGAATAACTTCAGTATCAACCTGAGGAATAACTTCAGTGTCAACCTTTTGATCCAGATTTGCTTTATCCAAAGCAACTATATGAATCAGTATAGAAATCGGAACCGATTCTTCCTCAAATATGATATCCCTCACTTTATTTCTCCCCCAGACTCAACATCCTCAAAGAGCGTAGTTGTTACCATCTCAAATATATTTTTTACAGTGGGATCGTAGAACTTATAGCCCCGAGATCGCTCAGAATAACCAATAAAGTAACTGCTAATAATTTTTGAGTCCAATTTCTTTTCATATGGCTTATAAGGCCTAGCCTAAGCTAGACATCCCCAACAATCCAAAGGTGCTTTAGACTAGGTTTTCTGCCAGTCCAAAACTCGTAAGAGGTTTTACCAGTTGCTTTAGTTGGTACCCTATTAAAAATGTAAGCTGCAATCTTTAGTGCCTCTCCCCAGAGTCATTCAGGTAAGGTAGAATGACTAATCATACTCCTCCCCATGTCCTTAAAAGTGTGGTTCCTTCTCTCAGAAACACCAATCATACTGGGAGACCCAAGCATAGTGTATTGAGGTACAATTCCGCATTCCTCTAGGTATCTAGCAAATGGTCTTGGACGTTATTCACCTGAACCATCATATCTACCGTAGTATTCACCACCATGATCAGATCTGATAGACTTTATCCTTCTGTCAAGTTGGTTCTCAACCTCAGCCTTAAACTTCTTGAATACGTCCAGAGACTCTGATATTTTATGAATAAGAAACAAGTACACATATCTAGAGTAATGTCAATGAATGATATGAAGTATTGTTGACCGTTCCAAGATGGAGTAGGAAACGACCCACAAATATCTGTATGTATCAACTCAAAGACTATATAGCTCTATATGCACCTAATTTCTCATGCTTGGTATGTTTTCCTTTAATGCAATCTACACAGACATCACAATCGGTCAAGTAAACATAACTCAATATACCATCTAACACAAGTCACTCAACTCTGTTTCTAGAGATGTGACATAGGCATTTGTGCCACAGAGTTCCTAAATTTGCATTTTTCAAACTTACGTTTAGTGCCCCTTGATTCAACGCTTAAAATTTCCTCATTAGAGTTTAAAGTGTCAATCATATAAAGATTGTGATCATCCAAAAAGTTTATCAGTTCCAATAAGAACTGAATATAAAGACAAAACATCTTTTCCATTCCCAGTTTAACAAGAATAACCGGATCTGTCTAAATAAGGACCGGAAACCAAATTTCATCGTAAAGACAGTATAACCAAAGTGACTTTCAAATCCTGAAAATAACCAGTACTAAAAAACAATCTTAAATGCGTGATTGCCTCCACATGCGATGGAATCCCACTAGCCACATGAATGCGTCTCTCAGCATCAGTTGGGTTTCGGTAGCTCAAGAAACCCTGAAGTGAAACACTCATGTTACTGGTAGCAGCAGAGTCTAACCACCAAGTGTTTCTAGGCACTTCAACTAAGTTCATTTATGAACATAACAAAGAAAGGAACATACCTTTCTTAGCATGCCAAGTGTGATACTTTTGGCAGTCCTTCTTCATGTGTCCACCCTTCTTGCAAAAGAAACAGGTATTGTGGTCCTTAGCCTGTACATGTTTCTTTTGGGTAGGACCTTTAGCAGCATCATTCTTAGTAGGTTCGAATTTCTTTCTTTTACCCTGACCCTTAGAGGTGTAAGCCAAATGAGCACTTTCCGTTCTTTCTTGCTTCATTCTATCTTCTTCTTGGACACAATACGCAATGAGCTCATTAAGAGACCACTGCTCCTTCTGTTTGTTATAATTGGATTTCAATTGATTGAACTGAAGAGGAAGAGAGTTCAAGATAAAGAAGATGAGCACTTCAGCTGGAAGCTCAGTCTTAAGTGTCTTAAGCTTTGAAAGAATGTTGGACATTTCCAAAATGTACTTCCTTATGGTTCCTTTGCCGTGATACCTCATTGTACTAAAGCGATCCCAAAGCATGCTTATTTCCACCTTATCACTTCTTGCGAAGCGGAAATCCATCTCGGCAAGGAACTCTTTTAAATCATTGATCTCTTCACCACCTTTGAGGGTTTCTAGAATGGTGTCGTTAATGATCATCAGACCAATGCGATTGGAACGCTCCCACTTCTCATAGACAACCTTATACTCAGCAGTGCTAGTATCCGTAGGATAAGCAGGTTGTTTCATCCTTAGCGCAAGATCAAGATCCATACACCCAAGAACAATCTTAACTTTACTTTTCCACTCAGTAAAGTTAGAACCCGTAAGTTTTGGAATTGATCCTAAGTTAGCAGATAGAGTAGCAGCGTTTGCTAAAAAAAGAGAGAACAAAACTTAATTAATAACTCACTAACTGAAGAAAATCAATAATAAATATCAAACAATTGTACATATCCCATCCAAGATACCAAGTGTACATTAATATCAAGTCTTTGGACAGTAATATTAACTATTAACGGTACTCTTGTTGCGACGATCAAACACTGACAATAATTCATGATAAATAATAAACCTTCCTTTGGGCCGATTTATCATTCACATGTTTAAATCCATATAATTGTCACATGTTTACTATCAATGGAGTATATGTACTTCGGCCAAAGATTAAATCTTTCTTTGGGCCAATCTAATATTCACATGAAAATACACACACACACACACACACACACACACACACACACACACACACACAGATATGTGTGTGTGTGTGTGTGCGTGTGTAAATTTGGCCAAATATAAATCTTCCTTTGGGCCGAATTATATCCGTATAAATTTACATACATACATCATTTAATATTTTTCATGGAAAAAAATCCTCAAGAGGTCTTCCTTTGGGCCGAAATCTTGATTTAAATAATCCATTTCTAATATTAATTTTTGTACAATCAAATTTATTTATTGATTTAAAACAGAATTTTATTCTTGCGCAAACACACAACTAAAGGTCTAGGGAATTTATGTGCAAGAATATTGATGTGGCGGAGTAATTGAAGAAGACAAAGGAACGAACTGCATTTAAAATCGACCTGAGTTCGAATCCTGTCAATGATGAAACAAAGTGCTTTGATCAGCGCCAACTCATTCTCCCGTAAGGGCTTCGTGGCCTAGTTACCATCTTTTTTTGGTTACTTTAATGTTGGGCCGAAAAAGAAAAACAAACCCAATAACCAAATAAAAAAATGAAACAGTGCGTGTCATTAAATCTTCTTCAACCTTCAGGTTGAGCGAAACAACCCAAAAGAAAATTACGAACAGTCGTAGCTGAAGAATCCAACCCAAAAATTTACCTAGAATTTTCGAAAAAATTATCTCATAATTTCGAAAATAATACCAGATGAGTAAATTATTCTTAGATGGGATTATTTCTAGAAATTTTATTTTAGATCTAAATTATTTTTAACATACATTTTTGTTTAGAATAATCAACCAAATACTAGATCTAAACATGCATATCCATAGATCTAAACAAAAACGAAATCACAAATCCCAGAACACATTATCTAAACATAAACTTTAAGAAAAATTCAGATTCAACAATCCAAAACTTTCACCAAAAATAATTTTGAATTTTTTTTTAAATAAATAAATTCGAAAATCATGAGAAAAAAGAAACCTTAATATCAATCAGAAACTCAATATGGTGGCTCTGATACCACTTGTAGAATTATTTAATCTATAAACCATGATCTATATCAGTTTATGATTAATAGATCGAGAGTGGAAGCGTACCTGATGAATTCGTGCTTATGAATATGAAAGAATTAGAGAATGGATCTTCTAAACAAAACCCTAAATGACTTTAGGTTTTTGGTGATGGGGATGCAAAGAGTTTCTGTATTTTCTGTTAGGATTGCTTTGGGGATCATAACCCTCTATTTATAGAGAACCAATTTCTAGTTCAGCCCCTCAACAAACTAGAAATTTCTAAAGGTATACATATTAATTTTCTATAACATTTATGCCCATAACCTTTTCTTTATCATAAAGTGACCACTACAAATTAGGTTAATTCATTAATGGCCCTAACACATTTAACCTTAACATATTTGTCCCCACCTAATGATTCTTACATTTTATCCTCACACATACGATTTTGAAAATCACTTCTGGGAAGGTCATCCATCGTAGTATTTCTCCAGTATAAGCACACTTAATTGTTAAGTTCTCTCAAGAAAAGTGTCCAAAAAGATAAGTGCACTTTTGATGACATATGTAATAGCCAAATCAATATTTTTAATCTCCCCTCACACAATAGTTTGTCTCTATAAACTAGGATCTCACATTCATCCCTACTTACGCCCTCGTTATGCAAAAGGATCGTTACCCCTGAATATGTGAATCCCTGAATCCACACTCATCTGGGTTCCACTTCGATACCAAGACTTAACACCCGCGTCTGCCCCTCCCATGTGTCCCAGAGCCTCTGTCTGGGCTTAGGCATGCGGGTCTACCCTGTCCGATGGTCGAGAGCTTTACTTCTGGAGGATTTAAAACGTTGATTTATTGTCCTTGTAAATTACCACACGATATTTTCGTGTGTTTTGTTCTCACTAGCACGATTCTAGAACCTCATATCCCGGAAGGTCATCCATCATAATATTTCTCCAGCACAAGCACAATTACTGTGGAGCTCTCACTACAGGAAAACACAATCTTTGTGACTAGATTTTGTGACTACAAATGTGGTTACAAATAAATACGACCAACTTGTGATTGTTTTCATACGTATTAGCGACTACCAATAAGACGGAGGCTATATAGTCGCTTATACGTGACTACCGAAGAAAGTGTAAAAATAGTCACAAATAAGCAACGTAATTGCGACTTTTTGCATACATTACAAAGTGCGTTGCAAAGTAGTCTCAAATATGTGACAACTTTGACACATCTTTTTTGTCACAATTACGTGTATATATATATAGGAGTATGTACTCTAACTTGATGTTTGCGTATATAGGTGAACACCGTGAGAAGTCAAGAAAATTTTTCTCCTTGGGTTCATGAACTAGTGGAAGGTCCTGAAAATAAAGTCAAGTCATGGCCTATGTATTTCATAAGAGGGTATTTGTTTCACATGCGGTATCACTGACTCACGAAAAGAACTATGAATTATGGAGTATGCGTCCACGGCCAAAATTATTCTGATGAGTCAGAAAAAGATGATTTTTATGGTACCGTGTCAAACATAATAGAAATCTAGTACCCAAGATTTTTAAATTTAAAGATCAAACTATTTTATTGTGAATAGTTTGATTCGACAATTGGGACGGGAACTCGAAGAAGAGAAGGGGGCATTGTGGACGTCCGCTCGTCAAGGAGAGATCAAAATTACGAACCAGAACCATTAATCTTAGGTAATTTTCAACTTTTAAAATGTGTACATATATATAAATTATATATATATATATATATATATATTTGTGTGTGTGTGGTGTGACTAAATTTAGATTAATATGCATGTTCTCAAGCTGATCAAGTTTGTTATCTTCCATATCAATACATCAAACAACCTCGGACCTTGTGGCTCACAGTTGTGAAAGTAAATCCAACACACATTGTTCAAGGAAAGTTTAACGATAAAGAAGTCGTTATATTACAACAAACAAGTGATGATGGAATGACATAGGTGATCGAAGAAATTGAAGTTGAAAGTTTAATAGATGGAAATCATCCAATCAAAGAAATTGATTATGAAGTTGAAGACACCGAAGTTGAAGATGATTTCATTCTAATTTATCATCTTCAGATGAGAACAATGAGGAATAATAATTTTAGACATTTGAACATTTGTAACATATAATTATAATATTTTAGTTTTTTAAATGAATTTTTAGATTACTTTTATATTTTTAATTACTTTTATATGAGCATTTAAAAATATTTTAATTTTGCAAATACATGAACATTTACAAAACACATCATTTATAGACATGTAAATAATTCAATTAACAGATTGATTACTATGGCAATTTAAACACAAGCATTTGCAATGATACTCAAGGTAAGCAGTTCAGGACTACTAAGCGTAACTTTTGCCTAATTTAAACATGTTTATTAAAAGTCACAAAAATGTCACAAGATAAATACCATTTTTTAACTGACACCTGAAACTGTGACACTTTTGCTACGGTTTACAAACTACATTCGAATTCTTTCCCCTAAATGTAAAAAAAAACTTAAAGTTGATAAAGTTGTTATATAAAGTTTTGCTTAATATTGACCTAATACATACAATGAACCACAACAAATCCCATTTTGTTCAAAATTCTCATATTTTAATTTTTTGAAGACATAACACATATAACACTAATAAAGTGTTAAGTGTTTGTTTGTGTGTTTAGATGATGATTTTGTATGTTTCACAAATTCTTACAAAAAATTATATTTTTGTTATATTTTCACTCTTATGTCATGAAAATGTTATTTTAGTGTAAATTATAATCAAAAGATGAGTGTTTATGCATTCACAATGACATAAAATTAGAAAATATAGAGTTTAGGGTTTAGGGTATTGTTGTAACCCCTAAAATACTGACAAATTCGTCACAAATTTGCCACTATTTTGTTACTATTTATAAATTTTCTAAGACGCCAAATCAATAACATGTTTTCCTCCACATTTTTCGTTTTTGTTAAATAATAAAAATAATAAAAAGAAATAAAAAGAAACAAAACCCGAAAATATATCTTTCTCTGACGTCGACTCTCTCACTATCTCAATCTCAAATTCTCTCAAAATCTCAAACTCTCTCAATCTCTCAAAACTCTCTCAACCTCTCAAAACTCTCTCAATCTCTCTCTCAATCTATTAGTCTCATAGGAAATGGCTGGTACTGTTCGTGGTAGAGGCAGGAGAGTCGGTGGAAGAGGCGGCGTTGCTGCGGCTATCAACGACATTGTTGCAGCTGTTGTTCCTTCACCGGTTAGTTAGATCAGAGCCTCATCTCACTCGTCAAACCCTTCATCATCCAACCCTTCACCTACCCAGTCATCCAATCCTTCGTCGACGTCAGATTCAAGAATCCCTTCAGATCTGTCGGTCCAGTATCCTCACTTAACCCACCAGTTCACATGCAGCCACAAGCCCCACCAGTTCACATGCAGAAACAAGACCCACCGGCTCAAGTTCCATATCAACCACCACTGCAAGTTCAAGTTTATCATCAACCACCACCGCCGGTTCACTTTCAACCACAACCACCACATCCTGTTCAAGTTAATCAACATCCACCGCTTCCCGTTCACTTTCCTCCGCTGAAACAGGAGCTACTTTAGATTCCTCCACCGCAACAGCCGCCAGTTCACATCCCATACCTAAATGTAGACATTCCTGATGACGAGCTCCATCTCCATGACCATCAGCAACTCTTGGATGCGTTGTTAGCACACCCAGGCCGCAACAATCTGCTTTTGGCTAAGCTAACATCTTATTCTCGGCGTGCAGACTAATATGTTCATTATTTCACATATTTTGTAAGCATCTTTACGTGTATTTGAATTGCATATAGAGTGGAAGTAGGTCATTTAGTGTCTAATTGCATCATTTTAGTACGTTAGGTTCTAGTTTGTAGTTTTGCATTTGCGTTGTATATTTTTACCTAATTTCAGGGATTTGAACCTAGATGGAGATTATTGTGTAACAATGAAAAAATTATAAACTTGGAGGATCATGAAGAAAATGCTCTTGGATGCAATTGGAAGGCATTAAGGTGTAAAGATGCCTATAATAGCCAAAATTTTAGATCATATGGATGCCTTCCACGTATTTTATCAAGCTCCTCTTCTGCAAAAGGATAGAAAATTGAGTTAGCTTCGTTTTGGTGGTTGTGTCAGCTCATTCCAAGCTATGGTTCAAGAGTTATGGGTGAAATACCAAAGACATGTATGCTGCCAGGAAACCTGGCGACCCACGCAGAAAACTCGGCGGCCTGCACGCCCATGCGTGGACCGCCAGCCACTTCCAGCATCACTTGGTGACCCATGCAAGCTTCCCGGTGACCCACACTTCCCGTCTCAGCCCGCCAGCCATCTGAAATCACCAAAACAACTCAAGATCTGACCCGGTTTGTCCCGAGTCGATCCAATCCAAACTATTTCACTATAAATATATTTCTAAACATTTTCTTAACCTAAGTTTGATTTCTTTTGAGCCTATTATTTTGGTTTAGCTTAACCATAGAATCTATATAGCTTAGTGTGCTAGTCTTTGCTCCTTGTGGTTCGACCCCTTTCTATGCTACAAGATGCTATATGTGCTCTTACGCTTTAGTTCAGGTTTTAATCCGGATAGGGAACTAAAAACTCTCTCATCAAGATTTGGCGCCGTTTCCGGGGAGCAACATTACTAGCCATTAAGTTTTTGAATTCTTATTGAGACTAAACCGTTTTTCTTTTTGTTGCTAATTTTGTTTTAAGTTCTCTTTTGTTTTGAAGGTACCAAAATAAAAAGAAGAGGATAAAGATGGCTTTAAGCAACGCAATCTTTGGATATTTTCAACTCTTATCGGCTAAGCTAGAAACTTTTATTCAAGCTAATCAAGGGACCATGCTCCAAAGCCATTACCAAAGCCCATACTCAAACCATGAGCCTTACAACTTCTCAGACCAAGATGGCTTTATCTTTCCCAAGCCATAACAACAAGGCTATGAAGTTAATCATCAATTCCAAAACCAAAGAGTCTTTCCACAAATGGAACAATTCAATTATCAAGGAACAAGCTTCCAAAATCAAGGAAATCCATCTAATCTACCACCCTTAGATGATGAGACAAGGCTTTTGATCAAAAAAATCATGGAAGGGCAAAACCGAGCGGATAGTTAGTTAAGCAACAACATGGAGAAAATAAATGTGAAGTTTTAAAATCTTAGATCTCGTGTCATGGAACTTGAAAAGAAGATAGCACAAAAGATGTCCTCCTCTAAGAGTCATGTGCAAGAATACTTCGTCAGAAACCATGAGTCTTATCATAATGAATACTGTAATGTCATTGAAGAAGAAGAAGAAAGATATGAGAATGAGTGCTTCTTGTTTGAAGTTAAAATGTCTACAATGGGACTTTAAAATCTATTTGGTTATGGGATTAGAGAGGATTGTGTCAAAAGGTATGGAGAAGAGATTTTGAATGGTAAGCTTGTTGAGGACACTTGTGAGAAATTTTTGTTTGTAGCTTGTACTCAAGAGCCAAAAGGAAGCTCCAAAGTTGGTGATGTACTTTTGAGTGGAATAGAAGAACTTATGGGAAATAAAAGAGATCACACGACTAAGGACACAACTACAAATGTGGATCTCAACTTAGAAATATCACCATATCTCCCTTTTTCCCGGAAGATTCAAGAAGAAATTCCTTGAAGAAAGCTACAAGAAGTACTAGAAATATCATCAATCTCCTTTTGATCCTAAATTATTGGAGATTGCTAATGAGAATCCAAAGTTGGCTAATTTTCTTAAGAATCTTGTTGTCAAGAGAGTCAAACATGAAGAGATATTGAGAAAAATGGTATATTGCCTCCCAACAAAGAAGACAAAAAGCTTCTTAAACTCAACAACCCCGGGAAGTTTATGATCTCATGTTTACTAGAAAAGATACACAAGGAAGAAGTTTTGGTGGGCACTGGAGAAAGCGTGAATATGATCTCCCTCGACATGATTAGAAAGTATGGCATCAAACACTTGATCAAGCCAACATCTCCTATTGTTTTTGGTGATTCTTCGATTAAGCAACCTATAGGAAAGCTTGAAAATTATCCCTTTGAGAGGATTGGATACTATATAGTCCCCCACGGACTTTGTGATTGTTGAGATGAAGAGAAAATGAAATTACCCTTTGCTATTGGGCACTCCCTTCCTTGAATCCGTTGAGACTAATATAGACTTCAAAACTAAGGAAGTTATTCTAGCCAACATCGATCTTGAGAAGTCCTACAAGATGGTTAATGCTTATGGTGGATATTGTGGGACAATTTCTACACAAGGGATGGGAGAGGAACCAATGGAAGAGCTTGGTCTAAGCGAAAGATTTAAATGGTTGTCTGAGAGAGATGACAATGAAGAAGAGTCCAAAGAAGGTTTTATTGATATGGTTAAAAAGCCAAAGAGGCATCGTGGTAAAAAAGACAAAAAAGCATGCCACAAGTAGTGGTTGATGATGAGAAGAACTTTAATGATTATAGACTTGAACAATTTTTCTCCCAAAAAGCAAGCTGAGTCAAGAAGGGAAAGACACTATTTGGGAAAAATGACACTCCATGGATGACTCTTATCCCAATTTACTACAAGGGTGGGATTTTTGAGAACAAGATCAACTGTAAAGGCATCCCTAAATAAATGATAGATAAAGGCCAAGAGGGTATGAGAGAAATGATGAAGAATATCCTCAAGTTCGAGCTCGTGGACAAAGGAGCTAAAAGTCTTGGTGGTTCTCATTCCACCACCCGCTTCCATCTATAACTCCAAGTTAGTACATCCTTACCATTGTATATACCACTTTGTTTTTCCTTGTTTTGTGTGTTTAAAGTCTTCCTCCTTTTGGCTTTTATCTACACCGGGACGGTGAGATTTAAGTTCGGGGGAGGGGACTAGTTGCTAATCTCTCTTTTAGTTTTTTTGTTTATATTTTCTCTTCTTTGAGTCTCATATAGTTTAGTTTGCATTGTTAAAAATTATGGCATAGAAAAACCAAAAAGATCGACAACTTTTGGAAAAAATGAAAGAAAAAAAGTAACATGTAGTTGCATTACTCATATTCATGTCTTTAGGACCGAGTCTTAAGAGCATAGAGGATGCATATGCTTGAGGACTATGATTAAACCATCACGTAATTGGAGCATGTTTAGGAGTTCAAATGAAACTCTTGCTAGAAGTATCATGTAGCTTGATACCACACCGAAAAATGGAAAATCCATGCTTGGAACTCTCGGCTTACTTGTTTGCGTTTAAATTGAAACTTTCTTTATTTAATTTCAACCCTATTGAACTTAAACCTGAATTAACTTTTTAGTTAATCTTGCTTATGGACTTGAAATGCATTAAGCATGGATAAACACATTGATAATGGATTGGCTTATCCCTTTTTACCACTCTTAACCAATCCAAGTAGCCATTCTCATTTTAAGAATGATTCCTCACCCTTAACCCAATCCTTTCTTTCAAGCCCCCATTGTTCTTAAATGAGTGAGGTCTCTTTTTGTACTTTCATATGTAAAATCCCGTGAGTATTGAGACAACAAAGGTGACCCTTCTTAGAGCTAGTCTCGCTTTAAGACTAGTTTAGATAGGATCGGGATTGATTCGAGTGCTTATACTCGATGATCATGGGTTTGGAAAATTAGTAAACATCATAAGAGGATCAATATGAAAAGTTCAAGGAAAAAAAGAGTGACAGAATGTGTAGAACTCTAAGGGTAAATGAAACAACAGAAAAGGAAGAAAGACAACTCTAAGTTATAATGAGAAAAGAGAAAGATTCTAAGTAAGAGGAAAAAGATAAAGAGTAAAAAAAGACTAGAAAATAGGATCAAGAATACAAAGAAAGTTTGAGAAGAGCTATAGTCTTAAGAGAGTGAAAAAAATACCCTTAGAGAGGATTACCTTGAAACTTAAAAATGAAAAGAGAAAAGAAAGCTTGATCAAGAAAAGATCGGTGTGTTTGTGGATTGATTGAGTCATGAATAAGGAAGAGTAGAGTCAGGGAGTCAATGAGAGATTGGGAATGGATAGAGAAGGCGAGTCTTTGTACGCGCAAATTGTCCTTGTCTCCCGTGATTTTACTACTTGACTATCACGCTTTTTATTGAGAGAAACCATTTCAAAACACTTGAAAATCCTCTCAAAAATTGATCAAAAGCCTTCTCCTTCCTATACAAATGGTATTTGATTTCTTGTCCATAAGCGAGATTCTACAATAAATCATTAATGAATGTCAAAAGGGTTGTTTGATAAGATTGCTTGTGACGGTTTAGGCGTAGACTAACTAGCATGACTTGGGAAGAGTATGGCGAAGTAAGAGAGAGTAGATTTGATTTTTGTTATATGATACTTCTTCGTAAGGATCTTATTTCAACTACCTTTGCATTTCCTAGTGACTATGAGTCCTCACCTTCAAACTTCTTTCCCGATCATTAATTCTTGTTCGTTTGCTTGAGGACAAGCAAAAGTCAAGTCCGGGGGAATTGATATATACATTATTTCACATGTTTTGTAAGCATCTTTACGTTTATTTTAACTGCATTTAGAGTGAATGTAAGTCATTTAGTGTCTAATTGAATCATTTTAGTATGTTAGGTTCTTGTTTGTAGTTTTGAATTTGCATTATATATTATTACATAACTTCGGGGATTGGAACCTAAATATAGATGATGTCACAATGCAAAAAGCATAAACTTGGAGGATCATGAAGGAAATGTTCTTGAATGCAATTGGAAGGCATGAAGGTGTAAAGATGCCTCTAATAGCCAAACTATTGAATCATATGGATATTTTCCACGTCTTGGATCAAGCTCATCTTCTGGGAAAATATAGGAAATTGCGTTAGCTTTTTTTGGGCAGTTGTTTTAGCTCATTCCGAGCTACGGTTCAAGAGTTATCGGAGAAATACCAAAGACATGTATGATGCCAGAAAACCTGGCGACCCACGCAGAAAACCCGGCGGCCTGCACGCCCATGCGTGGACCGCCAGTCACTTCCTGCATCCACTGGCGACCCACACAAGCATCCTGGCGACCCACACTTCCCATCTCAGCCTGCCAGCCATCTGAAATCACCAAAACAACTCAAGATCCGCCCCAGTTTGTTCCGGGTCGACCCAATCTGATCTATTTCACTATAAATACATTTCTAGAAATTTTCTAAACCTAAGTTTGATTTCTTTTGAGCCTCTCTTAGATAAGATCAAAGCTTTATGTTGAATCTTTGTAATCCTTTAAGAAAATTTGGGTTTTTCATATTTCTTCTCTTTCTTAATGATGATTATCATTGATTATATCATTTTTATGAGTTTCTTAGCCATGTGTGAGTAGTCCCATAGATGTGGATTGTGAGTTAGTATATTTAGGGATAATTGAGTGATGATGAATGATATTTGATGCTTGATATTTGTAGATTCACATCCTTATAGGTTGCTTAGTGCTAGATTAGACATGGGGAAGTTGAATCTAGACTCTAGGAATTTCACGCACGGAAGGTGTTTGGTGAAATTCCCGAGAGAACTTTAAACATGCTTTTCATTCTCAACATATGGGAATAGTTTCTTGGGATGATTTATTGGCTTATATGACTATTGCTTAATGATCACTAGTTGCTTAATTATCATCGGGAGATTTGTATGATTAAGTGATTAGTGAATGGATTAGTCTCATGGGAATGAGTTAGTTGACTTTGATTGGTTCTTGCCATTAAATGGTTCTTATTGCATGATTGAGCATCATTGATTATCACTTGATCTCCTCATTTCAATTATCTAGTCTATGATCCACATCGCTTTATCATCATTTGCAAACTTCATCTTTTGTCTTGTTTCTTTCTTTGTTTGGTTCTTGTTCTTTAACTTCATATTTTTTAAGTAGTTATTAGATCAAAAGAATAATCTCTTATTTGTGTTTAGCTTAACCATATAATCTGTATAGCTTAGTGTGCTAGTCTTTGCTCCTTGTGGTTCAGCCCCTTTCAATGCTACAAGAGATTATTCGTGCTCTTGTGATTTAGTTCGGGTTTTTAATCTGGATAGAGAACTAAAAAATCTCTCATCACAAACCTTATGATAAATTAATGCACCTTGCATAACAGTCTTAGACGTTGTGGCCTTGAGTCATTTCTGAGACTTAGATGTTGAGGCTTGTTGAGTCATTGTAAAGTCTTGTTTAAGTCTTAGATGTTGTGGCCTTGAGTCATTGTCGAGTCTTAGATGTTGAGGCTTGATGAGTCATTGTAGAGTCTTTTTGAGTCTTAGATGTTGAGTCTTTTGAGTCATATGTTCAATCTTGTTTAGTCTTAGATGTTGAGTCTGTTACAATCGTTTCTTGTTTAGTCTTAGATGTTGAGATTGTTGCAATCGTGTTTGTTGATCATGTTGTTTGAGTCTTATATTTTTAGTCATAGATACTGCAATCGTGTTTGTTGAGTCATAGATTTCATCTCACTTCTTCTTTTTATTATGGTAGGTTCAATCGTGACAAAGGGAGCTTGGTCCGAGAGATTGCTGGAATCTTTCGGAGCAAATTTGATGGTCCATACTTCAGCTAGAAGGTCACACCTATCCACATTCAAGAACGCTATTCCCACACTTTTGCGGTATTTTCTTGATGTGTGGTATTGAATTGCATTGTCTTGTTTTGATAATATATAATGTAGATATTTAGTTTCTGGTTTTTATTTGATCATGTCTTGTTTATGATTTTGTTGAACAATCTGATTATCTTTGATATAAGTATTGAAAATTTGTGTTCAATGTTTCCAAATTTCTTATGTTATGGTCTTGATGTGTGACTGTTTCATGTTTGCTTTTGTTAGATTGTTCAGCTTCGTTAGTCCCATATTAGCTTGTTCTGGCTTTCTTATGGTATTTGGTCTTGATTCTGGTTTTGTCTTAAGTATGATTTTTAGTTTTTGGGTTTTGTTTTGAGTATGTTTTCTTATGTAGTTGTAGAATCAGATTCTGATTTTGTTTTAATTCCTGATCTATGATCAAATCTAATTTGTTTTACTTTCTTTTTGTGTAACAGAAGTACAATTTGGCATGGGAATTACAGAGATTGTCAAAGTAGAATTTTTCAAAATCGCAAAGAAAATGATAAAGGGTATTGTGAGACAAGTCAAACAAGGTGGGGAAAGGCTGCCATGGATTGACGAAACATTGTGGGAATGTATGTGGGCTTACTGGGAAACTGAAGCAGCTCAAAAGAAAATCGTTGAACAAGAAGTGAAAAATGCTCAACGCGAAAGTTGGCTCGTAGGTTTGGAGATGTTGGTGAAGTTCTTAAAGAACAAAGGCTCGGAAATTGCAGCATATATGGAGAAAAAAGTACAAAGCCTGGCAACAGCGAACGCGATAGACCCTGCAGTAGCGAATGCGACAGACCGTGCAGCAGTGAACCCAACAGACCCTCCTGCAGTGAACCTGACTGACCCATCTACCTCACCAAACTGATAATGATCTCTCTCTCTCTACTCACTATATGTAATATGACTTGACCTTTTTGTAATGGTTTTTTGGTTGGTTTGTGTTTTGTGTAACACAAACCAGGTTTAGAGCAAATGCTTTTAGTCCTATTTGTATGAGTTTAACTTAGCTTTGTATAATTAATTACTTTTCTCTTCTAGATTTCTAAATTTATTAAATCTAAATTGAATTATAAAATAAAGTCACAACATAGTCTTCAAATTGAGACCACAAAATATTCACGAAATAGTCTGTAATTTATGACTAAACATGTCGTCTCCCTATAGTCTGTAATATGTGACCATAATATCATCACCTTAGGGTCTCTAATTTAAGACTACAAATACAGTTTAATTATAGTATCTAATATGTCACTATTATAAATTGTATCGAAAGCGTCCTTTATTTATGACACATAATATTAGTATTAACGTCGTCGCAAAATAACGTCTTATTCGCGACCATTTGAAATTTGTGACCAAAAATTTGCGACCGCCAAAAAAGGTCACTACTGCGTCGCTAATGATTGATTTGCGACCAATTTCACACTCTTTTGTCGGTGACAAGAATTTTGTTTTCCTGTAGTGTCTCTCACGATAAGTGACCGAAAAGATAAGCCACTTTAATGACATAGGTCACCTAATCAATCATTTTAAATTCTTCTCACACACAATTATGTCTCCATAAACCGGGGTCTCACACAATAATCATAGCATTAACATAGCTAGTGTATATATATATATATATATATATATATATTACATAATGAAGCCATCAATTTTTTTCAACTAAGTCATTAAACTATAAATAAACTTCAAGATTAGTTGCCTAATTTGAAGTACAAGCATTATCGAAGAAGATCTCCCGGGAGCAAGATCTGAAAGCGTGAGACAAACAATCTGTTTTCGAGTTTAAAGTACGAGAAATTAAAAAAATAGTAAACTGTTGGAACAGATCTTGAAGGGTTAGTTGCCTAATTCACTAAAAAATTTTGAGAAGGCGGACCATTTCAGGGGTAAGAGTAATGGTTATTACTTGTGCATAGTCCATCTCAAATTTTTGGCAATCTACCATGCATGGTGAATCTCTTATATCGCCCATAAGAGTATTTTTTACTAAGAATGCAGCAAGGATAGGCTCTGCCTCTGGCATTTTGCCTCAAGAAGAATTCTATAACATTCCGGTGTTAAAAAATCCATCCAATCTCTGATAGTGTGTCCTGGTACTTTCAAAATCAATCTGTTTGACAATGGGAGTTTTGGTTTGTTATTGACGCTTTGGGTTGCCTTTGTTGAAGCTTTGTCATGGTTTCTTAAGTAATCTTCCATGATGAGACTTCATTCATACCATAATTAAACAACCTTATGGTTCTTTGCTTTGAAAATAAACCATAATATTCATGGGAAGCCCCTTTAATTTCCATTTAGATATGTCCCTAAGTATTTTGTAATATCCGGTTTTATTAAATTCGATTCAATTAGAGAAAACCAGAAATTACCCAATCCCTCCCTTATTTAACTCAATTTTAACCTAATCAACCAATCATTTTCCCTAATCCTTTTGATGGAGCGTCGCCAGCCACCAGAGTAAGTAACCAGAAAATTTTCGTGCCTTTGGAATGGGAGAGAAGAGAGAAATCAAGAAAGAAGGA
>OVAN01009198.1:0-17225 GCA_900406275.1 Anastatica hierochuntica | reverse complement strand
GAGTCCGTGAACCATATAACATTGACAGTGAGAATTTCGGTTCCCACACTACGCGCGGATTTTTGTGTTTTATTATTCTACTAATTATGAATATCAATTAAAATTAAAGTAACATTTTTTACGTATATAAAAATGGTTCAAGTATAAGGGAAAATTTTGAAGTTCATTAATTATGAAAAAGAATTGAGGTTAATATTGTTTAAAATATTAAAAAATCATTTGTTATTATTGTAAAATAAATTTATATTTATGTTTTGTAGCTAAATTTAAAGTGAAACTAGAGTGTACTTCCAAAATACGAACTTAATTTATTGATTGTAGTCACTAATAGTTTCTAAAATCTCTGCAGTTAGTTTGTGTATTGGAGAACACGAAATCAAGTTTGAAAATGCTAATAGTCTTTTTGATGACAAAAAAGGTTAGTAAATTAATAACATTAATTAAATGCTGAAGTAAAACCTTTAATAGAATACCAACCATAAGACTAAAATGTTTACAATCAATACGGAAGTGGATTCATATTTGATTAGATAAAATTAGAGAATATTTTTGTGAAATAATGACCAAGATTGGACTCTTGATAGTTCACATTTAAAAGACGTTAGATTACTTATGAGGGTAAAAATTGTCATCTAACATAATACTTTCTATCGAAATTCATTTAAAATTTGAAGAGTGAGCGAAAACCGTTTTCTAACTTCCATAGTTCATGATCATATCTTTGTTGCTGCTATATCCTTCATTTCTTTAACTTTTTAATGAGCTATTTTTTTTCCTCCCAAACTTTTATTACCTTTTAAAATTGGTGTTCTTTTCATATAGCTGAACTCTTTTTTGTTGGTTTTTTTTCTTTATATTTTGGCCATGGAAATTACAATGTTTTTAATACAAAATTTACATATGGAATATCATATATATTGGTGAGGAGTGGAAGAAAAAATTGTTTTTTAATTCTTTCAAGTATCACTCTGACAATGACTAAAAATTTTAAACTTTAGTGAAGTGTGGAAGAGAAAATTGATTCTTAGTTCTTTCAATACATCTTTCAAGTAATGACTTATTTTTTCTTGATACTTGACGGAGGAACCTTCGTTTTTTGATGTTTCAACGTATCAAAGCTACTTTATTGCTTCTCTTTAAATAATTTTAGGGATTGAAAAAGTTCTTTGCGTTTGAATAGACTTGGAAAATGATACTACCGACTTAGAAAGAGACTCAAAAAGGGTAGCTAGGGCGAAACAATTCACCAAATATTAAACAAATTAATTTTTCTTCATTTCTTTTCAAAACATATCCAAAGTTAATTAAACATAAAGACGATGATGTTACCCCCAAAATAACGATGTAATCCTTATCAAGCACATAAATTAAAGAAAACGAAAACATGGTTGCATGACATCAAACTGGAGAGATGATTAAACGAAACACACCGTTCGCGGCAATGGTTATGATTCGGCAGCTAGGATATAGATGGGAGTGTTGAGCATAGAAACGTCAACAGAGTAGAAAAGTCGTGGCTAATGGCATGAGCTTGACAAGTCACCTATCACTCGAACGAATAGGGCACCGTTTTGGAGTTGCTTCGACTCATAAGTCATCATCCATACTTGCATAACGAAAGGGTGTAGCCAATACCCGACCGGTTAACGCCCGAGTGTGCTCCACATATATATTACACACACGGCGGCTTATTATTATTCCATCTTAGGCTATACCAAATTCACTGCTAATACACCGTGCATAAGCATAACATAACATAGCCTTAATACGACACCTATGTAAGTATAATATAAATGGAATATAAGCTTCACAAATAACCCAAAAAAACATAAGCTTTGTAGAGTGGGATAAATATGCGAATACCATTTGGATCCGTGCCATGGGAAATTGGCGAGAATTCGAGCCACAACCATCTTTGGCCATAAGCATAGAGAAAGAAATCATTTTAAGAAAACAATATTCATAGGTTTTGTGGGGAAATATATATGCAAAAATTTTGTAAAAAAAGATAGATAGAATATGGTACCTCCTACGTTTGGGCCACCAAGAGACGTTGTAGAAAATATTTAACTTTTTAAGATAAGAAAATCTAAAAATCGGCATACCAAACAAAATAAAATAAAGAAAATCAAAAATGAGATATGATTTTACCGATGGGAGCAGGGCGTCATGGAATGAATTTGGTTTTGGAGAGAAGAAGAAGGAGAACATCGTCGCAAATGTGGGAGATGAAGCGGAGATTCCACAGCATTTGCATAACACACACTTCAGTTCCACATAAACTCATTTGTTTCTTGATCTTTAGTATATCATCCACCTACAAAAACGAAAAAAAATTCAGATATAGAGCAACTATAAGCAGAGGTTCATTGATACAATAAATGTATAGAGAGAGAGAGAGAGAGGCATATTGTGATCTAAAGAGATGAAAGACTCCACTAACTTATGAATCACAAATTTCACTCGTTGACATCCTAATCAAGAAGCCATCCAGTCAACGGGGAAGAACTGGGTAAGAAAAAAGTGTGTAACTTTCAGAAATCAAACCATAATACTATACCACAATTAGTAACTTGATTCCTCAATTCAAAAATCCAATTGACTAAAGCCTTAACATATTCATCAAGCAGCCAATCACAACAACATATAGATAAACATTCATTTGCCAATTAAGAGACTAATCTATAATCTAAATGGTCCCAACGAACCCTAATTCAAGTCAAAATCTAAATGATATTACGAAAACAGATCTATATATCCACACGTGTTACTATATTTAGCTCATTTTCTAAATATTCAAATGATTTTTAACAACATAAAACTCAAATTTGATAATCTTATTAAAGCAAATCTTTTACGAACGACAAATCTAATTCGTAACCTGTTTATTTCTGGTATCCTCTACCACACGCATTCTCATCTTCCATAACTGTGGTTGTTAGGTAAGCCCTAGGGAAGTCCGATTCCTCGAAAGTCTTCTTCTCGTTCATCATCAAAACAATGTCGTCTTTCTTATACAGATAACGCCGGATCGGCGGGCGGTTTCGGCGCTGATCTCGACCATGGGGCATGATATTGTATACCATCTCCGGATCTGAATTCGGCACGATCGCCTCTTGATCAATCGTCGCCGGTCATCGGATACGATACTCGAGGATGGAGGGAGAGAAGAAACTGCCGACGTGATCCATTGAGGCAGTTGTTTATGTAATATAATTAGTGTGTTTTGCAGTGAGGTTTCGTTATCTGCGGAAGACATGAGTGGGTTTTGACGGTGCTTTTAAGGAGCTGAGGTTCGACGGTTAGGTTAGTGAAGGTGGAGAAGCATTGTCGTGAGCACGTCATAATAGCCAGAGTAAATGATCGCAAGAGATGTGGGTGTAACGACAATGGGTCAAGAAAGAGAAGGTGGAAAGAGGCTGGAGAATTCGTTGTTGAGATTTAAGGTTAGTCGCAGGTTGTGTGGGGAAGAAGAGTCGACTGCTAGAGGTGGTTATGGGCCGGTGAAGTTGTGGTCCAAGTGTCACTGAGCATTTTAGCTGGAATTGGGAGCCGCCTTTTGGAGATGGCCCATTTTGGCGCTGGCCCAACTATATGTGAAGGTAAATTAGTATGATATGAAGGGAGAATAAATGTAATGAAATGTTTTGAATCAAGATAGAGAGGAAACTTTGTTGTTTAATTGTGGGTCTAGAGAAGCTTAGGTGGTAGTTGGAGGGGGTTCTTTGAAAGGTGATGTGGAAAGTTGAGAGTAGAGAGTTTCTACCTTTTAATTAGTATAATATACATTTCATAATCTATATGGTATCAAGAGCCACATTAACCTAATACACAAAAATTCTCTCTTTTCTCCATCTCCTTTTTTTAGCCACCATGCCCAACTCTGACACTCTTCTTCCTTAAATGTATCTGAGATCATCTCAACAAACAACCAAACCATTCTTAATATAAATATGACCAATGTATCTAAACTCAATTCAACCAACTACCTCATGTGGAGTCATCAAGTCAAAGCTTTTCTTGATGGTTATGGTCTCCTTGGTCATTTATATAGATCCATGATAATTCCATCTCCGACAATCACTACCATTGGGAATGTCACAGCCAATCCAGAACATAAGATCTAGAAACGTCAAGATCGTCTCATCTTTAGCGTTTTGCTCAGTGCGATCTCTTCTTCCATCCAGCCTTTAGTCTCTCATGCTCTCATAACTGTCCAAGTGTGGGATACTCTCTCCTCTACCTATGCTAAACCAAGTCGCGGTCACATTAAACAACTCAAAACTCAACTCAAGAATCGGAAGAAGGAGAACAAAACCATTGATGTTTAATTTTAAGGAGCCACCACCCGCTTTGATCAACTAGCCATTCTTGGAAAACCGACGAAACATGAGGATCAAATTGATATGATCCTTGAAGGATTATCGGAAGAATATAAATTTGTTATTAATCAGGTTGAAGGCAGTGAAGTAATGCCTTCCATACCCGAGCTTCATGAAAAATCGATCAACCATGAAGCCAAGCTGTTAGTGGCTACACTGATTCTACCAACACCATTCCCTGTTACTGCCAACATAGCCCAGTAAAGGAGTCTACAAGTACCAAATCAATATGGTGGAACTCATCGTCGTAGCTACAACAGCAACAACTCAAGCTTCAGACACAACAACACCAATCAGTGGCAGCAACATCCCCATTGACCACATCCTTACCTCGGCAAGTTTAAAATATGTGGAGTTCAAGGACATGGAGAAAAAGGTGTCCTCAGCTTCATGCCTTCCAAGTCAATCAGTCTCCTCCGAGCCATTTTACGCCTTTGAAGCCCCGCGCAAACTTGGCCGCAACATCTCCCTACACATCAAACAATTGGTAAGTTGACAGTGGGGCGACTCATCACATCTCACCTTTACAATCTCTCGCTACATCAACCATATCAAAGTGGTGATGATGTTGTCATCGCAGATGGATCCAACAAAGCCATCACACATACTAGTTCTATCATTGTCCCCTCTAAAACTAAATCTTTTGTCTTACATAATGTCTTATATGTGCCTACCATACACAAAAATCTAATTTTTGTGTATCGACTATGCAACACTAACCAAGTCTCGGCTGAATTCTTTCCTCAACTTTTTCGGGTGAAGTATCTAAGTATGGACACCCCATTAATCTACGGCAACACAAGAAATGAGCTTTACGAGTGGCCATCTCTCACCTACCACCCTACGAAAATATTCTTTCACCAACTCCTAAGACTACCTTATCTCGTTGGCATTTTCGCTTAGGCCATCTATCTCTTTATGTTTTGAATAATATTATTTCTCAGTTTGCTTTACCAGTTTCGAACTCATCTTCTAAACTTCTACCATGCTCATATTGCTTGATTAATAAAAGTTATAAGTTATCTTTTTTAGAATCTAGTCTTACATCTACAAGACCTCTTGAGATTATTTTTCTGATGTTTTCAGCTCACTTATTCTATCCACTAACTCCTATGAATACTATCTTGTTCTAGTTGATCATTACTCTATATGTACATGGCTCTACCCTCTAAATAAATCACAGGTGAGAGAACTTTCGTCGTTTTTAAAGGGTTGGTCAAGAATAGATTGCACACAAAGATTGGCACACTCATTAAATATAATGGCGGAGAACTTATGGCGTTAAAAAAATACCTCAAAGACCACGATATCTCTTATTTCACGTCTCCGCCACATACACCCGAACACAATGGTGTATTGGAACGAAAACATCGACATATCGTGGAGATAGGATTGACGCTTCTGTCCACTGCTTTGGTTCCTAAGGCATATTGGAAATTTGCCTTCACTACAGTTGCGTACTTGATAAATCGCCTCCCAACACCAACACTAAATCTTCACACGCCATTCCAGCGTCTCTTCCAGACACCATCAAATCAGAATCGGCTCCGTATATTTGGTTGCATGTGCTTCCCGTGGTTATGACCCTACACCAAACACAAGCTGGAAGATCTCTCGATGTCGTGTGTGTTTCTAGGATACTTAAACACACAGACCGCTTACCTCTATCTCCATCTAGAAAATAGTAGAATCTATACATCGACACATTTCCAGTTCGATGAGAACAAATTCCCATTCTCTATCGCCAAATCCTTAGTACAAGCTGATAAATCTGATGACTCAGCTCCTCCGACACCCCTAGCAGCTACTCGCCTTCCTCTCACTGTCGTCAATCAGCCGCCGCCTCACCGTGCCCCGTGCTTAGAGCTTCACCTGCCAACACCACCTTCGTGACATTGCCTCAGGTATCAACTTCTAACCAAGCTCATCTTCTTCTTCTCTTTTTTCTTTTGAGCCTACTACTCACAGCAAAAATGGGCCTACTCCTAGGGCGCAGCAACCAAAAACTCAATCTTCCACTTCAAATCCACAAACACAACCCAATTCTCTTTCACGCACAACAAATACCCAAACTCAAAGACAATCATCTCCAACACTACTGCCATTGAATCCACATCTCGCCACCAAAAACCAGAATCCTCAACCACCGTTGACCATTGGATTTGTGCCACCACCTCAAAACAACCACCCCATGAGAACAAGAGCCAAACCATATCCTAAAACCTACCAAGAAGTTCATTCTCACCACAAGCCTCACCTCAAATCCTGATTTAGAACATCAAACTGTCCTGCAAGCTCTTAAAGATAAAAGATGGAGGGCTGCAATGTCTACTAAATTCGATGCACAGATGCAGAACCATTCGTGGGATCTTGAACCTTTTGATCCTTCGAAAAAATTGTCACTTGCAAATGGATTTTCACGACAAAATACTTTGCGAATAAAAAGGTAGATCGATATAAACTCGACTTGTTGACCACAGTTTGCATCAACAGTACGGAGTCGATTATGGTGAAAAATTCAGTTCAGTTATCAAATCAACATCTATAGGATTGGTGCTTGATGTTGCCATGAATAGAGATTGAAGTGTTAAACAACTCGATGTTAATAACGTGTTTTTACAAGGTGAACTTCTGGAAGAAGGTTCATGACACAACCCCTTGGATTTATCGACAAAGACCGTCCAAACCATGTATGTTATCTCTGAAAGCCAATTTACAGACTCAAAAAAGCCCCACGCCTGTGGTACTTGTATCACAAGCAACACCTTCTCTACATCAGATTCTACAACTCTCATGTGGATACATCGATGTTTGTCAACAAAACAAGTTCACATTACACTTATGTTCTTGTTCATGTTGATGACATTATTGTCATTGGCATCAGCTCTGTTCTCATCGGTAATGTTCTCCGATCCATGACTCAACGATTTTCAATCAAAGATACAGTCAACTTACACTATTTTTTGGGCATTGAAGTAACGAGAACATCACAGGGACTGCATCTTATGTAGAGAAAATATATTCTCGATCTCCTCGCAAAGACGTACATGTCTGAAGCAAAACTGGTGTCTACTCCAATGTAATCTAGTCCAAAATTGACTCTCCCTGATGGTGAACCGCTCACGGATGCAAAACAATATTGGTCCACTATAGGGAGCTTACAGTACTTGGCATTCACTCGGCCCGACATCGCATTTGCTGTGAATCGATTATCACAATTCATGCATAAATCGACCTCCACTCATTGGCAGGCGGTTAAAAGAGTGTTATGTTACCTATCCGGAACACTAACTCATGGAACTTACATGATGAAAGGCACACCAATGCAACTACATGCCTTCTATGGTGCGGATTGGACCGGTGATAGAAATGATTACATCTCGACTAATGTGTATGTAATCTACTTAGGCGTCACTCCTATATCATGGAGCTCTGAGAAACAAAACGGAGTTGCTAGATTGTCCATCGAAGCAAAATACAGAGCCGTTGCAAATGTCGCAGCTGAAGTTCGGTAGCTAACTACGATACTCCAAAAAATGGGAATCCACCAACCTCTATCTCCGGTCATTTATTTTGATAACATAGAAGCCACTTATCTTTATTCTAATCTGGTGTTTCATTCTCGGATGAAACATATCGCAATAGATTATCACTTTGTTCGAATCTTGATTCAAGCTGGTCTTCTTTGCATATCACATGTCTCCACTCAAGATCAATTTGGCGATGCTCTCACAAAACCATTGTCTCGGTATCAATTTCAACTTCCTACGTCCAAGATTGGAGTTCGAAGTCTCCCTCCAACTTGCGGGGGTGTATTGAGAGAAATGTATAGATAAGGAAAGAAGAGAAGTATAATTCATATTAACCTAAAGTAGTCTTGTGGTGGACAGTTTATATATATGTATTTACAATCATTCTAGTGAATATACATTTCATTATATATTTACACTATCAACCACAAAGCTTCTCTAAATTAATGTGAATTACACTTCTCTCATTTCCCTATCTACACCTTTCCCTCAACAAATAGATGATCTAAGCACTATTTTTGTTAGCTAATTTTTATCCAAATACGAGACAAGAGTTTTTTTTTTTTGNTTTTTTTGTCAACAAACGGACCACAACGGGCCGGTCCGATAGCCAAATAATCCAACATATTCACTCCACTTTGTGGTGGAGGAGGGTCGAACCCTGGTGCCTGAGGATTGGCTCTGGAGACTCAACCACCAGGCTACAATGTCCTCGGCAGGGAGGCAAGTTTCTACGTCTAATTTTATTTTTTATTTTTTAAAAGATTTTGTTTTTACTTAATTGTAAAAACAGTGTTTTGCGTCGAGCAAGAATGTGAGTCAAATCATTATATATGTTGTGTTTTATCGGATTTATAATTTGACCGTTATCATGATAAACATAATTATTTTTGTAAAATTGTTGAAAATATTTCTATGTTATATGAATTTGTTATTTATTTTAGGTCAAAATACTAATATCAATAATTAGAAGCTTCGTAATAAATTGACGAAAAATTACTGTAAAATTCTAGCTACGATTAAGCATTTTAGACTTTTTTATAAGAGCGCTTTAGACTTTGGTCAATGTATTTATTAACGTTGGTAGTCAAGATCATATATTCTCATTATTATCGTAAAATTTTAGCTACGATTGTACATTTTGGATTGGATTTTATTTTATAATATTTGAGTTTTAAAATACTTGATCACTATGAAATACTTCATTTTTTACTATGTTAAAAACTATAATATTGTATTTTATCAACTTAAAATATCTATAATATCTCAAACTTTTTTTTATAAAGTTCAAATAGTATTTTATTTGAGATCAATTAAATATCTTTGATATTTTAAATTCTTTTGACAATTAAATTATATTTTACAAATAATAAATATGAAAAATATTGATTATATTTCATCTAATTATGTGGACTTAAAAATTCATATTAAACAGAACAAAAACTTTTAAATTTCAAATTTTAATGCCAATTAAATTAAATTATCAAGTTACACTTTGATATTATGTGGATGTATTGTGTAACACCTCCATCCGTCCGTCATATGTACTCCAATGTCTCTTTCTGCGATCCGCAAGTTCAGTCTATCTGAAGATTATGAGCGTTACTTCGGGAAACTTTAAAGATTCGATTTATTGTCCCTACAAATCAACACATGGTCTTTTTCCATGTATTGTCTTCACTCACACGATTCCAGAAATCACTTCCCGTTAAGGTCAACCATTCTAGTATTGCTTCATCACAAACACACTTAACTGTGGAGCTCTCTCAGAAAAAGTGATCGAAAGAATAAGTGCACTTTGGTTATATAGGTAGTCAAATCAATTTTTTTAAGCTCTCCTCAAACTCTACTGTTACTCCATAAACTGAGGTATCACACTCACTCTCACTTACTGAGCGTAACACCCTCGTTGCCCATCGTCATCCCTGATAGTGTGAGTCCCTTACTCCACACTCATCTAGGTACGGCTCTTATACCAAATTGTAACCCCCTCGCTCGCCCTCCCCATATGCCTTGACATCCTTCCGTGGGCATGTGGGTCTATTTTATCCGACAGTTGGGAGCGTTACCTCCAGAGGCTTTGAAGAGTCAGACAAATGTATAGTACTCGTGTGTGTGATAGAACCTTAAGATGATAAGGTAAAAAAACAATAATATATAATGAAATATAAATATCTATAAACATAGACAAGCCAAAACAAACATGACAAGTCGCCCCACTATTAATTATCCAAGCTCCATTGGATATTAAAGAGCGTAGAGTGGAAAAGCACTGATGTTGGAAGGTGATAATATGATTTTTATATCGAAGGTTACTGGAAAGAGGGAAAACATTACCATATGAAGATTAAGGATCCATGACACCATTTTCGGTAACAAATGAGGATAAAGAAGGAGCCTCAAGTTCCGTAACACGAACTCGTCCATCCAATTGCTGAATAAGAGCATGTACTTGAGCTAGTGTAAACTGACTAATGTACAATGTTGTATTTGTAGGATTTGACATAGCAAAAGACACCCCAACCATATAATCGGCTATTGTCTTATGTTACTGAAAAGACTGCATAGTGGATTTGAAATGAGGTATAGTATTGGAAGATGTAGACCCTCTTGGAGTAAATGCAGGTTTCCCATAAGAATTTTCATAACCAAATGTTGCAAATGATTTACATCCAGATGGATAGACATGGAGACAAAAGCATTTGTTCACAGTATGCCCCAATTGACCGCAATAAGTACATAAGGGGCTAGTTTTATTTTTATGAGGTCTGTATATGTTATATGTTGCAGCATACTCAATGTGCTCCTGTTAATATTGACCACCATTAGATTAACCAACTTGAAATGCTGCATTATCATATTTTAAACCGGTTTGATCAATTTTTGTCTCTCATCCAGCGCAACAATGTTGTAAGCTTCTTCAATGGTTGGTGGCTTGAGCATAAGAAAATTTCTTATTATATGTTCAGATGGCACATTCAATCCCAACAAGAACTTTGAGACTCCTCCTCTTTGTTGTAACTGTTCCCAAAGAATAGTAGCATTGCATTCGAACTTACCACAAGTACAAACATGCAGATCTATGTAGCTTCTAAACTCCTCTCACATAGTAATAAGTTCTGTATAATATGCAATAACGTCCATTTATCTTTGTTGAATATTACTGAGACGTTCTCGATTTCAAACACATGAGGAGTGTTATGGTAAACTTTGGGGCGTCTCTTGTGCCGCTACAGAAAGTAGAGTAAAGCGCAAAAAAAGTCTATGAAAATGGCGAAAAGAGTTGCTTTATTGATTGAGTGTATAAGCTTTCGAATGATACATTAGGGTTTGCACAAAGTAATATTTATAGCATATCGAGGATGATGAGGGTCGAATATCCCTTAGATTTATCCTAGATATTACGTAAATTTGTGCAGTTAATGAGGATTTAAAATGTAGGAATGTTTCCTTTATTCTCGATCTTCTGCATCTACCGTGAATATCTAGAGGAATATAAGGAAAATCTTTCCTTTTCATCGGTTATAAGTCACTTGGTCAGGAATACATTCATTCCATTTTCTCTGGTGTTACTTCATTCTCTGCTTGATTCGTTGGTTCAGTTGTTGCTTCGAGCGTGACTCTTTCCCTTGCTATCGAGGATGATTTATTTTACCCTAATAGTTTGTCCCTTAAGGTGTGACTCTACTTGTTGAGTCATGACTTAAATATGTCGTTGTTTCAATGAATAAATCTTTCGCAACTTCTTTCTCTGGATCTTTCTCGGCTTCTTTCGCTGGATCTTGGGTGGCTCCCTTGATAACTTCGTTGGATTTGTTTGGATAAGAATGTTATGGCTCCGCATGGAAATGCAATCATTTATTGAGCATATCCTTGGTGAGATTTGTTGTGGGACCCTTATATTCTCGTATTTGGGCATGCTCTCGAAGCATGAGCCTAATAACTTTTCTAAAACTATCAATTGTTTTGCCCTCTCCTTAAGGTCATAACCAATAACCCTTTTCGACTTCTCGCTTCATTTCGACTAGATTTTCTTTGCTCTCAATCTTCCTAGCCTTATCGATCCAAGGAAACAGACTTTCTTGGCTTGCTTTTCTGATTCTGAACTAGGATTCATAGCTCCGTTAGAATCATTTTAGATTTTTGTTGCTCTGAGACTGGGATTTGCATAGATGAAGAAGCGATTGTCTTCTTCTTCCTCTTCGGTGGGTGAAAGGGTTCACCGGAACCGGTAACAATCTTTGGAGGCTGATTCTTGCGTCGGCTTGCTTCTGAACCTATCTGACGAGGAGAATTCTTCTTCTCAAACTCCAGCGACTCAAGCAAGATGACCGCTGCAAGAGTTTACGACGCAGATAGTGGGCTCTAGGGGCGCTCCGGATGAAGTACTAGTTGCCAGATTCAGTGATCTTGCAGCGTCTGGGCCCATATGAGAGGATCTAGGTCTCACGTCCGAACAAAATAGCCATTTTTGAGGCTGACTTTGTCCTATCTGAGATGACTTGTCTTGTTGAAGAGGTGGCGAAATCTCTGGAAGTTTCCCCAAGTCAACTCAACCCACCCTCTTGGCAGACACTTATCGCTCTTCAAGTTTTTGGAGAGTTGAACGGGAACGAACTTGGGACAAACGATGTCTTCTTTTTTACTATTTTTTCTCCTTTGGCTACTCATCCCGGGAAGTTCTACATTCATCAGCATTATGGATCTACCGCCCTAGTTGAAGATCTTGAAAAGAGAGAGAAGGAAGGCCTGGCTTATAAGGAGGACTGGTTTCTTCACTATACATTTATGAACGTTAGGGATAACCTTGGGTTTCCAACTCTCTGGTATCCAAAAAGTGTGTAGAGAAAGTGTAGATTCACCCTTTAGCATGATCGCTAATACTCCTAAACCCTTGATGCTTCTGTTGCAGAGGTTAATCGTTTCAAGGTGCATCATGGTGCAGTAAAGGTGAAGGAGCTGCAAAATGTGTCCTTGGAGCGCCGTCAGATCCCTTTCTTAATAATCAAGGAAGCTTTGAAGCGTACCAACATCTGGGGTAAGCAAAACTAAACTCTTTTCTGTTTGAGAGCATTCGTCATAGTTGAATACTCATGCTTCGTGCAGGGAACATGTCAGGGAGTTATACCAATCCTTTTAGAGCATACAAAGCTACAGTAAAGAGGCAAACATTGATCAATGAAGAAAAGGCAAGTAAGGTCTCCGTTGAAGGGAAGACACAAACTACGAAGGGTGCATCCGCTTCCAAGCGTAAGCCAACCAAGGATGCCTCTGTCTCTCTGCTCCGGAAGAAAGCTAAGAATGACCTCGTCGGTTCTCCCCCAGATGTAGTGTGTCTCTCTGATAATGATCTTCTCCCTGATCATGACAAAGTCCTAGATAGGTTGATGTGTAAGGTGTTCTACAAGGATAACATGGTCAAGGAAAAGGGGAACCTTCCTCAACTCGTGAAGACTACCCAAGTAGGCATGCTGGAGGTGAGTATAGATTGGTCTCTGCTTTAAATGACTTCCCAATGTCGACGTGTTGATCTCTTTTTCTTTCCTTGTAGACCATGTCGTTGTGTTCCCAGATGGAGAGAGTCTTGGAGGCCTTGGGGGAAGAGCTTAAGCATTAGAAGGCAGAGGCAACTAGAGCCAAGAAGGTAGGCACTGCTCGAGACAAGGATAATGTTGACCTAAAGACTCAGGTGGAGGCCTTGAAGAGCAAGAACCATGAGCGCGTTCGGAGCAAGAGGGTCTAGAGAAAGAGCTGCATAGTTAGGCAGAGGAGATTGCAGATCTGAAGGCCAAAGCCAAGGACTTTGAGGACAAAATGAACATGATCGTAAATGGTGCCATGATCGTGGCTCGGTGGGAGTTTATGCGGCAGTAGTATAAGGAAGACACCAACTCGTAGAATCCGGCCATGGAGAAGGGGAAGTATGGTTATGTGCTCACTTCTGATGTGGAGACAAGAGGAGAAGAGCCCCCAACTTTTCAGGACGACATTCCTCTGATCATTTCCGACCCTGTGACCCCTCCAGAGGTGACCCTAAGACTCAAGGGAGCAAAGAAGAAAAACAAGAAGATCTTTCCCTCGCGGAAGCGGAGCGATCACTTTACTTCCCCTCTCCTTTTAAAATAACTTTGTTGTTGATGTCCTTGTTGGCCTTTTTAAGAACTCTCTGTGGGCCTCTCATTGTGATGCCTTTGTGTTGGTTGGATCTACTCATCATGAAAGCCTCTAATTTAAACTTTTGGGCGTCGAATTCCATTTATGGGCCTTGACGCTTTTAATGCATGATTTCCAATAATTGTTGTCGTAGCGCAGTAGGTTAGGTAGCATGAGGCCTTTGGTGCTCATGAGCGAAGTAGGATTTGATTGTTGATGGTCATATTTGGCATGGCCTTGACCTTCCCCTGGGCACCTTGTTCCTGCATTGACCGCGGATTGTAATAGGAAAAACTTAGGCAACTAGGGTCGTTGTTAGTAGGAATCCCTGTTTAGCACGTGACCAGTATCAGGAAAATATTATATATTTATAAGTAAATATAAAAAGGGTGATATGACCTTCTTTTGTTTTGGCATGAGCCTGGCAATGATGGGTTTGCATCCTGACAAGGATGTAAAGCTTTTGTTTGCCTCTTGGCCAGGGTTCGCCAAGGATATGTATGACCATAATTGTTTACGTGGGTTGTCTCATTTTCATTTGCCTCTTTTGACCAAGGTTTACCAAGGATGTTCATGATTGTGGTCATTTTCTTGGGCTACCCAACTTCTCATGACACTTAGGTCTTTGGTTGAAATTCGTAGAGAGAGGCGTGCTCCTTGTCCCATGGCCATGGTCCTTGGGAACTTTTCCTTCATTTATGATCTGAGTCATCTTTTATGAAAAGATCAAAAGATTTTTGTGACCGTGGTCGTTGCATTAGTTAGGTGTGTGGCCTTAATGTGATTGTAGCCAGAGCATTTGTTAGGCGCATGGCCTTGGTATGACCATGGTCAGGGCGCTTATTATGATCGTGATCAACGTGTTGATCATGACCGTGGTCAAGGCACTAGTCGTTAACCTGAGCTGTGATCAGAGCTGATTGGATAACTGGAGTCATGCAACAAAACTGGGCATTCCGCCTTGGTGTAACCGGAGTCACGGGTTGACCATAGCCATTATTTTTGACCAAAGTCGTGCTTTTTGACAGGAGTCGTGAAATATGACTATTTTCATGTGCTTCTTTTTTTTGATGGTACAGAGTCATGTTTTTTTGGCTACCGGAGTCACTTTTTGGTGACCGGAGTCACGTTTTGACAGCCGGAGTTTTCTTTTTGATGACTGAATTCATGTTTTTGCAGCCGGAGTTTGCTTTCTTGATGACTGAAGTCATGTTCGTTGCACTCTGCTCCCTCGTAAGGGGTCACTATCAAATTTGTTTGTGACTAGAGTTGTACTTGGTGGAACTACCCGTAGTATTCGTGTTCCAAGTCCTCTGCTCCCAACTTCTGGGTAAGTAAGAAATTTTAGGGGCATACTAGTGAACAACTAGCATGCCGATCCAGGTACATATTTTCTTTGTGCTTTTCAACATTAAGACTTATTTCCCCTAAATATTGTCTTTTGTCTCATAGGGTTGTTTGTTCCCTGTGGGGTAACATTGGTTTTTTTGGCCAGGTTACTGCTATTGTAAGGACAACCAAGGTAAAAGGATTTTTCCCTTTGGTGTATCCTGGAGGATTATTGAATGGCCTTGGTTGCCACTTTATAAAAAGGCAACCAGAGTAAAGAGATTTCTCTCTTTGACGTATCCCGGAGGATTTTATGGTGATGTTGCCTCTAGGGCAATGCTATCTGTTGCAGCGTGTTGTGAGAAACAAATGGTTTTCTTTTTCTTGCGAAAACCGACTTGTTATTAGATTATCGCCTGTGGGTGAGTAGGATAGTAAAAAAATCAGAACACGTGCAAATTCCTGGGGCCTAACGGCGAACTTTATGATAAATAAAATAAAAAAATAAAAGATAAATGGATCTCAGGGACTTCCAAAGGCCCGGTTTCTCTTGGGTTGTTAACAGTTGGTTTTGCCGTTCATTGGTTTTGGGCCATCTTCGGTGAAATCGAGGCAGCGCCTTGTCTATTTGGTTTTTCCTTTCAAGGTAGTCTGGTAGCATGACCTGGAACTCTCTTGGTCTCCCTTGACTTCTTTGGTCCTGTTGGGGGTTAGAAACTTCAGGAACTGATGCATTGTGGATAGTATGACTCCCGTTTCATGAATCCAGGGGCGACCCAAGGTTGCGTTGTATGCGGAAGGGCTAACAATGATAAGGAATTTGGTGGCTTTGTTGACACCTCCTAAGTACACTGAATCCTACGAGAGGGATCGTCTTTCGGGTTAGCATATCAGCTTCAAGACCTAAGTCTTCGTATGCCCCGATGAACATGATGTCCGCGAAGCTGTCGTTGTCTACTAGGACCTTCTTCACTAGGCAGTTGACGATGGTCAAGGTAATGACTAGAGCGTCTTGGTGGAGATCAGCAGCGCCCACATGTTCATGAGTGAAGAAACTGATAGGGTCTCCTCGAACAATTTTGCACTTTTCTTTGCCTTCCTCTGGTCGGGTCCACATGGTTCGAGTACTTCTTTTTGTTGCAGTATAAGTGACTCATCATACTTCTGAACCACTAGAAATCACATAAATCATGCGATCATATCGTGGTGGTGAGACATGGGTCATTTCTTCGTCGGTTTGATCCTCCTCCCTGTCTTTCAGGCAGTCTTTGGCCTTTTGGGACAAGATTTCCTCATGTGACCTTTCATCAGCAGCTCATTAACTTCTGCATGCAGCGAAACATAGTCTTTAGTCCCATGTGGGAACCGAAATTCTCGTTGTCAATGTTTACATGGTTAACGGATTCTCTGTAGCCAAAAAGCAATGAGATTAGATGATGAACACGAGAAATTAGGTTAAAGTTACGAAACTAAGCTGCGAAACGAAGTAAGACAAAAAGTGTGAGTAAAGCAGATATGAATTCAGATTGCGAGATCGAAATTAACATGATTCGTATGACGAAAGTAAGATGAAACAAGATGAATAACGTAAGTNGAAACAGGTTGCGAAACTAAATGCGTATAACAGTGATAAGATAACAGGATTCGTAAGAACAAGTTTAAGTAAACATGATTCGTGACGTGAAACAGTATGAACACGAAAGTAAATCGTAGATCAAAATGTGAACGAATACGTAGAATAATAATCGAAAGACACATTTAACGAAGAAAGGAAAAGGGGTCTTATTTGAATTCGTGTTTGAGCGTACGCAACCGGTTTTTAAGCCGTGGC
>OVAN01009197.1:0-17227 GCA_900406275.1 Anastatica hierochuntica | reverse complement strand
GGTAATAGAGGTTTCAATCAACAGAATCAGTTCCAGAACAAGCCTTACAATAAGAATCAGAGTGTCTTCAACTCTGGATTTCAGAACAAGAACGATGGCTTTGGGAACAATGGCTATCAACAAAAGCAGTTCGGTTCAGGAGGATTCGAGAACAATTATCAGTCGGGGTATCAGAATCAGAACCAGGGACAGTCTTCTGCATCTTCTCAAGATAGCGATCTGAAACAAATGCTCCACCAAGTGCTGGAAAATCAGACCAAGTCTGCTGCAGAGATCAATCAGAAAGTCGATAGCATGTACAGTGACCTTAATGGGAAGTTTGAGGCTATGAGTGTTCGAATGAAGACGCTGGAAACACAAGTTGCTCAGACTTCTGCGAGCAACAAAATCTCCGCCAGGTGTTATTCCAGGCAAACCGGAAAAGAATCCGAATGAATACTGCAATGCTATCATAGTTCGAGGCGAAAAAGTGACCGAAAGTTCGTCTGGGACAGAGATCGGTCGATCCCTGCCCCTAGATCGGTCAATCCATGTCCCAGAATCCCATAGAAATTTGCGAAATTTTGCGATTGATCAATCGCCTGAAGCGATCGATCGATCTGAAAAACAAGACAAGGATCGATCGATCCCTGTCTCCGGATCGATCGATCCCTATCCTGAAAGGAGGGTATCTGATTATGGATAGAAGACAAGAATTCTCGAAGATATCAGAATTTTTATCTACTAAACTTAAAACATAATTACAAAAGTGGTAACACACATATAATATAAATGGTGAAGTCGTCTCAGATGATTCAACAAAATATTAACGGATTTTCTTGGAAATGATATGCCAATTCTTTGGCAACTCAAGTGAATTTCCTAAAGATATAGCTGAGAACTTTGATTATTAAATCAATGAAAATTCATGGAAGTTGGCTTACGACCAAGTTGATAGTTATGCTTTGTTTAAAAGGAAGAAAACATAAACCCGAACTTATGTTCACACGTTAAGTTTGACTTTTGAGTTTGTAATTTAGCAGTTTCTTTTTGTCAAGTTATAATTTAATGACTTTAAAAGTTTAAAAATCTGAAGTCTTTCTTGTTTTGTTGGTTGACGTGAGAGTGTTAAAATTTACTTCAAAGATTAATTATGATTATCCTATATTTATTCTTACGAAATCATATACATTGTACACCCGAGGATGCTCGTCAACATGTATTTGAAAAATTGGATTCTAAACACTCGAATCTGAGAAGATGATGATGATCAAGGGGGTTGTATATAATGTAATAGTTTACTTAAAAAATTGTGTACATAAATTTAATACGTTTTTTATGTTGTAATTTAAGCAATGATCCATGTTCTTTCTTTTCTTCTTTTATTTTATATGTTAATCAAGAATTTCCATGTCTTTATATTATTTTATGTTGTATATATAACATCTTACATGAAAAGTTATTTTAGTCCAATAATTTAATGTTCATTTCTGCATACATTTGTGCTAGAATACGTCGTATCGTTAGATTATTGAACTTCCGATCTGATTAGTGAAAAAACAATAATATCCAATGGTGGATTCACATTAATGGGTGAGAGTTCAATTGAACCTTTTAAATAAAAATAATAATTTTTTTCAGTAGCAATTATGAATAATGTAGCACAATGGTTAAGAATGAACCCCTTTATTAAGAAATGTGGTTCAAACTTAGTTGCGGTCATGTTTTTTGAACTTGGTAAAATACTCTTTCTGTCTCGCAAAAAATGTCAGAAAATGTCATTCTGACATTTTTACGCATATTAAGAAAATTCTTAAAATGTCTTAACTAATTTTCATTAATACTTTAAAAATAATTCTCTCTCCAATTAATACATTAAAACAATGAGGTTAAAATCGGAATTTCGTTTATAAATTTACATGAAAAATGTAAAATGACATTTTTTGTGAAACAAAATTAAAACTTAAAAACGTCACTGTTTTCTCAAACGGAGGAAATATTATTCTAGATCCGTGACGATACCTACATATTGTGGTAGGGAGTAAACATTTTTCGTTCTCTAATTGTTGCGCTACTTATGAAAATATTAAAACTTAGTTCTTAACAAAAAAAAAAGTTAGTCGATAACTATTGTATTTTACTTTTGACAAAGAAAATGGTATGTATTTAAAGAACTTTCTTCATATTTGTTTTACCAGAGCCAAAAGTAGTACGTACATACACCAAAACAATATTTGGTAGGTTGATAGGAGAAATAAAATAATATTATTCCCCTACTTCCACATGCAAAACGAGCTCTTCATTTTCCCTATCTTTGAATAGTTTTAACAAATATGATAAATGTTTTTTTTTATCATATGCTTTTATGACAATAATTAAATTAAAGATAGATAAATAAACGGTCATACGTTTTCCTTTGGTGACGTGGACCATGGCGTCATATCCATTGGGTAACTTCCCAGCACCCTGAGGAATGACGTGTACTCTTGAACCTCCGCGAGCGCGTTTTGTGCACGCGCCTCCGCCATCGACGCCTCGAAGTCCACGTAGTATGTGTACTCAAAGTGCTTCTTCGTCCCTGCGCTTCCTTCGCCGACGACTCTTAGCGGGCGGTTGTGGTGCGGCCGCGATTCGATTTTCGTCAGGCTTATGTCTCGAAACGCAAACGCGGAAAGCACTTTGAATAGAACGCTTGTTCCTTTGTGTTCCTGAGCGGTGAAGACGATGCTTGTTTTGAACGGACGATCCGTGCGTGGGATTATCGGATCACGCGCTAACATCAGGAAGCGCGTAACGTTCCCTTCGTCGTCTTGGATCCCGTCGGCGAGGATCTGGAGTCCGTATAGCTCGGCTGCTCTTGCGCTCGCTACAGCCGCCGTGTCGTGGAGGTTGTTCGACGCGATGTGTTCCGCCGCCGCGGCTGTGTCGTGAAACGCCTCGATCGCGGCTTTTGGTGTGAGTTTGTTGAGCGATCCTTCCGTCTGAGCAAGAGCCTGAGGATGCGAAATCACGCGCGTGATGCAATCTGTACGGACTCCGGGAAGAGCGAGGAGGCAGTGATGAACCGGGATTTGAACTTCGCCGACGATGTGGAGACGGTGACGGAGGAGGAGATCGTAGTTTCTGTGAATCGAACCACCGAGAGAATTCTCCACCGGGAGGATTGCACGATCCGCGATCCAAAGCTCCACCGCCTGAAACGCAACATCGAATTGATCACACGGAATGGCTTCAGAATTAGGGTAAGCTTTCCCGGCGGCAGCTTCAGAATACGCGCCGGGAACTCCTTGATACGCTACACGGAGTGTGGATCCATGCGACGGCGCTGCGGAGAGATCTGAAATCGTCAACGGCTGAATCAGTCCAGGCTTGCCGTTCTTCGTCTCCAAAGGAACGAGACTGAGATTGACGGAGCCGTTACTGTGTCCGTTAACAGCGGAGATTTGATCGGCTAAACCGGAGCTGGAATTCTCAACCGAAGCTACTTTGCTGGCTAAAATAGCACATGAGCTCTGCCAATCAGCTCGGCTCGAGCCAACACCATTAGGGAAACTAAACGTCTCAGACCTGTAACCGCAGCGTATACCCACGCGCTTTCTTTCCGCGTGAAAAGAACTCGCGCATTTAGCCGTTAGATTGGTTTGCACTACGGATTTGAGATCGCACGAGAACGAAGGTGTAACGGCTTGCATGATTTTGTTTTACTTGATGCTGTTTTTATTTGATAAGGATGAATAAATACTAAAACGACTGCGTACAAGAGTATACAGTGTACAAGAAGCTTGGAGTTCTAATACTTAAAAGAGAACTTTGCAAGCTGAGAGAAAATGGAAGAGAGGGAAGAGATTTATATAGTGAGAGAGAGATGGATTTTTTCAAAAGAAAGTCTTAACGTGTTGGGAGGGTAATTATGTCAAATCATTCACCTACCACATTTCCTTTGATTTTCCTTGAAAATCATTATTTTATATATATATTTTTATATAGTATGTTTTAGTTGGTTATTTCCTGTTGGGAAAATTTTGGTTAAAACCTGGTACGTGTTAACCAATGGAGGCTTCCATATGTTGCTGCTAATTATGAGTAAAGATCTTTCTTAATAAAACATAATGTGATTAGCAAATTGGAGCAATTGAATTATACGTGTCATTTTTTTGTTAGTTTCTTTAAAAGTTTAATTTTTTTATCCATAACAAGATTACTAAACAAAGTAACTAAAAGAACATATGTGGATTAACAACAAGCAACCATTTGGTGGTGATTCAGTGGTTTAGGATTTTGTTAGTAAGCGATGTGGTGGTAATTTTGTGGTTACATATTTTTAATTAACTTTTTTTTCTTTATCAAAGTAGGCAAAAAAAAAATTGAAAACGGAAGATTTAAACTAAACCAAACTGAAAAATGGTAAATCTCTCAACGTGATTCTAATTTAATCGAATTAGAACTGAATCGAAAATCGAACATGTATTCAAATTCACGAAAATAAAATTATAAATCTAAAACTATGTTATATTTATATTTAAAGTAATAAAAAATACTTGACTATTTTTATTATATTTATCAATATTAAACAATTTTTTACACAATTAAATCAAATTTAAATAAAATTAAGTCAATTTTTTTTGGATAATTCGGGTAATTCATGTAAATACCTGGATCTAAATATTGTTGAGTTTCATAATGGTTCTTAAATATATCCCAATATGAATTGAAAAGAACCAAACTAGAATCGAATTGAATTTTTAAAATATCCGAATAGCTCCTAAACTTAACTATCCGAAAAACGAAGAACATAACCGAATACCTGAACGTCCAATCATAGTTTCTACGCCCAATCATAGTTTTTACTTTGACATCAGTACCCTATAACACAATGTGGCTTCAGAATATTTAATATGTAGTAACATACACTATGATTAAAACAATATCTACAAAACCTAATTAAACTAGGTTTCTTAAAAAAGTGAGAATATTTAGCTTTAAAGATAAGAGCTAACCTGATCTTCATCATCCATGGAAACCGTATGAGTTAGACTACGGCCCAACTCAAGCTTACATTTGACACACAAATAGCTAGACGATATCTTTTTTTAGGTTTATATCTCATTCAGTGTTTAATTTCACATGAAATCGCATAGACAATACAAATTAAAAAAGTATAGTTTGTGGATATAAATTATCCTAATATACAATCTCTATATATAACTCTGTACGTATAATATTGGTCACACATTTTAGTTTTGATTATCTTTCAGTGTTTAATTTCACATAAAAATAGACATACAAAAAGTATAGTACTAAGATTTCTTTTTTTGTGTGGGAACCATAGTACTAAGATATTTATAGATGTAGATTCATTATGCTAATATACAATCTCTATATCTAACTCTGATAGTACGTATAATATTGATCACACATTTTATTTTATTTTATTCCCAAGAGTTAATATATATAAAATATATGGTTTTAAACTGTTAAAAAATATAAAAATGCAAGGGTAAGCGGCTCAACCTTTATTCATGTAAGCCCCACGGTTGCTTTCCAGCCTTCTCTAGAGAAAAGGTTTCTACCGAAAGATTAATGAAAATGAGAATCGATGAAAAAAAGACCGTTAAAAAATATGAATTGATCATATTTTCCCCAAACTACAATTGTTTGAGGCTTCAAGAGTGACCATGGAGCTTAACCATCGACGATTTGTGCGTCGTTAATTAGTGTGATTACTTAATGTATAAATTGAAGAGACATCAAATCTTGGTTATGCCATGATTATGTAACACTTGTGTCATGTTTGTTTCTTCTCTTAGTTTAAGTTAAAAGATAGGTGTGACCTCTGGTTTCAAAAGTGATGCCTAGCTTCTAATAAAAATTTGGTTTGTTTTCTTCGTTTTTTATAGAAAGAATATATGTATTCATGACATTCTAAAACTTTAATAACATAAGAAAAAGCAATCAACTTGGCCGTAAAAATAAATCGATGGGGTTGTTGAAACCTTTTTTTAATTCATATATTTGTAAAGTTTTAATATGGCAAAGTTGGTGAAAACCCAAGTGGGACTATCTAACATTGTACCTAAGCATTTTGAATGTTGAATTGATTCTTTTTACATTTCTTTTCATCTTTCTTGAGTCTTTATTAATGTTTTAAAAATATTTTAGCTTTGTTTCCAAATATGATTGGTGAGACTTTTTAGTTTTTACCTTAGGATCTATTTCATTCTAAATTATTAAATGCCACCAAATATATAAATAAAATAATCCCAGTATACTATTTTTTTTTACCAATTTTCAGCAAGTCAAAAAGTGAACGGCATATTTGTCTAAAATCGCAAATTAGATCTATATATTGTTTCTCAGAAACCTTTATACGTATAATTTATTTTCTGAACGTTAACAAAACATGATGATCTTAGAGAACAAAGGAGATTAATTAGTAATAGAGATGAAAAGCTGTTCAGTTTAACACCAACAGAAAACATATTCCCCCACAAAAAAAACATTATTTTCTTTGTCAATAAAAGTAATAGAATCATGTATATTTCAGCATATAAGAAATGTTGTATATATATATATATATATTGTAAATCTTTAAAATCGAAGAAGTATGTGCAATCCAGGAAAACGAGTCATTTGGCAAAAGAGTTTGCTTTCAGCATTGCTATTACTAAACCTAGGGCTGGGCATAAAATTCGCAACCCGAAAACTAGAACCGATCCGAACCGAAAAAACTAAATCCATATCCAAATTAACCGATTACTCCTAAAAATGCGGACGGTTCCTATTTTTATAGAACCGAACAACCCGAGCCGATCCAGACTCGAGCCGAGAACCGAAAAACTATTTCTTTTTTACAGTTTTATAAAAAATATATTATTTTTTCTGTTGCAATTCCATTTTTGGTTGGTTAATTCTGTTTTTGTGTAATTCGGTTAGGATAATTTGCATTTTTCGAATAATTTCGGGTTTTTTTCGGTTTTCGGATTCATCTCGGATCCTCTAAAAAATTTGAAAACCGATCCAAACTCGAGTTGGACCCGAACCAAATCGATCCAAAATCCGTTCGGGTCCAATTCGATTCCTATATATCCCTATCCGAATTACCCGAAACCTGAATTACCGATCCGATCCGATCCAAATATTCGAATGCCCAATTTTAACTAAACCGTTGTCAGGTTTAGGCTCGCTTTGGTTTCAAACCGAACAAATATATTTCACTTTTCTTTATAACATTCTACAAATAGATCTATTTTCTAACATTCTACGTTAAATAGATTTTATCACAGACCAAACCGAGCTGAACCAAAGCGTTTGCAAACCTAAATAAATCAAACCGAAGTTAAACGAGTTTGCAACTAAACGGTGAAATGGATTAAAGTATATTACAAAATATGTTGAACTTTTAACTTTATTTATTTGTTGACAAAATTGACTTAACATTACGTAGAAGAGGCACATGTTACATGTTTACGCTAGTATTGAAGATTCTATTACGTCTTTGCATAATTTAAGCAAGAAAGTAACCAACTAAATACGGCACGTGAACCTTTTTATTTTCAATTATTTCGTTTGTTTCACTTTCCGTGCTTCGTATTTGATTTGGCTTCCAAAGCTTGATGATAAAGCTCTTTTTGTTTTGTAATATGTCGTGGATTTGTAAAATTGTGATTGTTAGGAAGGACGAAAAATGTATTTGAATGAGTTTGAAACTCTTTAACTAACAAAAACCTTGTTTTGTTACAGTATATGAATTGCTAATGACAACAAAAAATGTGTTTGAAACTCTTTAACTAACAAAAAACCTTGTTTTGTTATATATAAATTGCTAATGACAACAAAAATTATGGTTGTATATATGTTTTTAGTCTTACAAGTGACAAGTTTGTTTGATAGGCTTTTTGAAGTCTTGTCCAATTTTCTAAAGAATGGTTAACATATCTGTAACACCCGTCTCACAACCCTCGAGAACGGCGTGCTATTAACCTTTATTTGCCAAACACGCAACTTCGAACATAAAGGATCAACTCATAAATCTCATAAATAATGTCTGACACCGAAAATCTCCAAACAAAACCAACAACCGTAATAAACCATAAATCTCATAAAGAAACATAGCAAAAACAGATTTAGAACGGAAAAGTGGGCCAAACGGATCAAGCCGGACCGAATCGGTCAATTGGTCAAAGTCAACAGTCAAAGTCAACGCTCGCGGAGCAAAGTCAACAGTCAAAATCGTGGTCAACGATCAAACCCGTCAAATTGGTTAACTCAATCATTATGGCCAACTCAGTCTGACCCAGTCAGCAACGGTCCGACACATGAACCAATCTGATTCCGACACGTCAGCAAGACTCACCACGTCAGCCACGACACATCACCTCTGTACAAACTGATCCAGTATACAACGATCTCACTCTGGACCAATCTCATTTCGCCATGTCAGCAAGACTCGCCACGTCACCAAGATTTTCCACGCCAGCAAGATTCGCCACGTCAGCAACTCACCGGAGTTTTCGCCGGCGGTGGTCTGGCGGTGGTCAGGCGGCGGTCCGAATGGTAGTCCGGCGACAAGTGGCGGTGGATCCCGGCGGCGCGTGAGGTGACGCGTTTAGATCACAAGAAACTTCAAACGACGATTTTCGGAGCGTCCGAACTCCAATTGAAGTGCGGTCAACGGCTACGGCTTCGTCTCGACGAGATCTATCTGTTGATGGTCTCAGATTTGCGATATAATCAACGAGAAGAGAGATCGAGGCAAAATAGTGCTCGGAAGAGAGAGAGAAGGTAATGATTGAGTGATTTCCGGTGGTGGTTCATGGTGGCTGATGGGTGGTTCTACAGTTTTGAGGTGATAGAGTGATTTTGGCAGAGCTTTGCTAAAAACTTAAGTTATAAGAAAAAATATGAGAGGTGATGGATCTTTAAATACAAAAAAAACTAAGAAGAGAACTTAATGTTTCCTAAAAACAAATTGGACTTCAACGAGCCTCTGCAACAATTTTAAAAGGCTGACCCATCAAAGTTTTGGGATGTTACAATATCCCTCGTAGCATAATGCCTTAACCTCACTAAAAAATAGCTCGGGACGTTCCACCTAGACGCAAACAATGTCAAGGATATACAAAGATCAATCTACGATTCACAAGATCACCCATTTAATGTCTCAAAATCCTATCATCGTATTTATAAAACATTATGTAATTAGCTTACCTTAGGATCTTGGTGTAGCAAAAGCGTAACACAAACTTTAGCTTCGTTGATTCTCCGAATACCCGAAGGAAAAGCTCTTCTATGTGATCAAGCTCAATCAAGCTAAGATCAGAAAGGAAGTTTTAGCTGTAAAGCTCTGAATATTTCATTACTAAATTGTTTACAAGCAAAACTCAAACTTAAAGAAACTCTAACCACAACTCACGCTTCCTCAAATCAAGGAGCAAAATTGACTAAGTTTAAACTAGAATCTAAAATAAATAAAAAGAAAAAAAAATCCAACATATTTCCTCAAGATGCACTGCATCAGGTCTCCGGGGGTATGAGAAGATTCGCCTCCGAATCTGCAGTGTCTTAATCGCCTAGGAAAAGATTGAGATACTTGATGTTGAAAACATTAGCTGTTCGGATGTGTGCAGGTAGCTCAACTCGATATGCATTTGGATGTGTGCAGGTAGCTCAACTCGATATGCATTTGGGTTGATTCTCTCAAGTACCTTCACCGGACCAATCATTCGAGACTTCAACTTGTTGTACTCATGTAGAGGTAGCCTATCCTTTGTAATGATAACCCAAACTAAATCGCCAGGCTATAAAATCAGCTCACGCCAATGTTTGTCTGCGACTGATTTGTACTTGGCAGCCGAAGTTTCCAGATTCACAATAACCTTAAAATGTATATCACGAAGAGACGTAACGAAGTCCAAAGTTGTTGCATGCATTCGCGTATTGTTAGGCAATGTTATCAACAATAATGGATCTCACGGAATTGTCCCGTAAACGACCTGAAAAGGACAGAACCCAAGACTACGATTGTTGGCATGGTTATGTGCGAATTCGACTTGAGGAAGCTTCGATTCCCATGATTTCACATTGTCACCAACCAAACTACGAAGCATATTACCCACTACACGATTTGTTACCTCCGTTTGTCCATCCGCTTGAGGATGGTAGGTGGTACTCATGTCCAAACTTGTTCCCAATAGCTTCCAAAGAGATCTCCATAAATGGCTTAGGAATCTTGTGTCGTGATCAGAAACTATCGATGTCGGTAGCCCATGAAGACGATAAACTTCCTTGAAAAAAAACTGAGTAACAACTACTGCAACTGTAGTTTTCTTACAAGAGACAAAATGAGACATTTTAGAAAAACGATCAACGATGACAAAAGTCGAATCGTTTTCCCTCTGAGTTCGCGGCAAGCCGAGAATGAAATCCTTACTCAGGTATGTCCATGGTTGTGTTGGCAATAGAAGAGGTAGAGATAACCCAGCATTCGAGGTGCAACCCTTAGCAAGCTGACATGAACGACAACGCTCAACAAAATGCTTAACATCTCTGTGCATTGTAGGCCATAAATACGATGCCGTTACGAGCTGTAAAGTTCTGTCTCGCTCCACATGTCCCTCGGCGTGTAACTCCACAATGATTCACAGCTGCAAGCTACTTTGAGGAAAACACATTTGGTTGACCTTGAAGAGAAATCCCCGTGCAAGGTGAAATCGGATCGTAACCTCAATTGTACATCGCGCATAACTTATGCAAAGTACGGATCAAAATTGTACAAGTCAGCAAAAGTTGCAAAACCAGGAACCGTAGTGTGGAGCGTGGTCATGAGACCATGTCTCCTACTCAACGCGTCAGCCACTTTATTCAGTTTCCCCGATTTATGTTTAATGGAGAAGGTAAATTGTTGTAAAAAGGCAAACCAAGTGGCATGACGAGCAGAAACTTTGACCTGACTATCCAAGTGTTTCAAGGCATCATGGTCTGTGTAGAGGACAAACTCACGGTGAAACAAGTAGGGCTTCCAATGTTTGATAGTCTGGATGATCGCGTAAAACTCGACATCGTAGGTATTGTATCGACTGCGTACGCCTGCTAACTTCTCACTATTAAAAGCCATTGTTTAGTCTGCTGACTCAACACTGCGCCAATACCCAACTTTGATGCATCGCCGTGAAGCTCGGAAGGCAAAGAGTAGTCCGGAAGAATCAATATCGGCGCGGTTGTGAGCTTCTCCTTAATCAATGCAAACACTTCTTCCGCTTGCTTGGATCAAAAAAAAGATTCTTTCTTTCATACAATTAGTAAACGGTGACATGATTGTGCTAAAATGGGGAACGAATCTCCTGTAGAAAGAAGTGAGGCCATCAAAGCTTCGCACCTCGGTAATAGCTTTCGGAGTTGGCCATGAACGGATGGCTTTGACCTTACTCATATCCATCGACAAACCTCTGCTAGAGATGATGTATCCAAGGAAGAGAACTTGTTCCACTCCAAATTCACACTTCTGCTTGGCGACAAAAATTTTCTCCTTTCGTAAGACCTCAAGAACCTGCCGCAAATGATCCATATGGTCTTCCAAACACTTACTAAAGACGAGAATGTCGTCAAAATAGACAACCACAAATCGTCCAATGTAAGGTCATAAGGCCTGATTCATGACTCTCATGAAAGTGCTAGGGGCATTCGACATACCGAAGGGCATAACCAGCCACTCAAACAACATTTCTCGCGTCTTGAATGTCGTTTTCCACTCATCTCTTGGCTGTATCCGAATCTAATGATGTCCACTTTTGAGATCCAGTTTTGAGAACACAGATGCTCTGCCCACTTGGTCCAATAAATCATCAAGACGGAGAATGGGAAAGCGATACCTCACAGTGATCTTGTTGATAGCTCTACTATCAACACACATACGCCAGGAGCCGTCTTTATTTGGGATTAAAAGAGCAGTTACTGCACACAGACTCAAGCTTTGTCGCACATGGCCACGCGAAACCAATTCTTCAACCTGTCTGTGAAGTTCCTCATGCTCCTGAGGGCTCATGCGATAATGTGGTCTGTTCAAAACTGTTTCTCCTAGAACAAGATCAATTTGATGTTGAATATCCCGCAGCGGTGGTAATCCCAGAGGCAATTCAGCGAGAAAAACCTCGGTGAAAGAGGACAAGAGCTCTGCCAAGAGAGGTGGAAATGAAGATACTTGTTGGAATGGTGATGTCCCTGGTACGAGTAGCCACACACAACTAGAAGCCAAGAATTCTTTTTCAAACTCAGAACGAGAACACAACAGAGATGGCGAGTGGACCTGTGCGGCAAGAACTATCATTTCTGGAGAGGAGCAGTTGGAAACAAGACGATGCATCGACCCTCATGGACAAAGCTGTGAGTGTTGTGTCGACCATCATGGAGAACACCTTTGCCGTACTGCCACGGGCGACCCAACAAGATGTGGCTAACATTCATAGGTGTTATGTCACAATAGAACTTATCTTTTTAATAGGCTCCAATGGACAAAGGAATGAGGCATCAGTGTGTCATTCGAATAGACGTTCCTGTTTTCAACCAACTTAGTTTATAAGGACATGGGTGTTCTTCACGAGTCAGCCCCAACTTGTCAAATGACTCTTCAGATATGACATAGCTCAAACTCCCAGTATCTATGACAAAACAACACACCTTTCCTTTCATCGTACAAGTAGACTGGAAAATGTGTGTTCGCAACCATGGTTCTTAAACAGAGACAAGGGCCAAACAATTATGACGTAAGATTAACATGGTTCCTTGATCCCCATAGTTGTGATCTTCTGGAAGAGCATTGTCATGAGTGTCATCTTCCTGCTCAAACAGGTAATTTGTATCCCACCGTACTTCGTCAGTCAATAGCCCACGACGTGGTTGGGAGGGACATGCTGTTTGGCGGTGACCGACTTCCCCGCAAGAGTAACAACACAACACATTAGGACGAGTGGAGCGATGAAGGTTCTGGTCATCACCTCCAACTCCAGGTTGCGGTTTATTTGCGGCAGGAGTATCGACGACCTCCTTTCCCCCACAATGAGAACCCAACACGTCATTTCCCAACCATCCAGAACCTCTATTTCTCACAGCCCCATTGTTCCAATTTGATGAACCAACTCTGAATTGTTGTTCGAATGCCACAGCGCGCCTATGTGCTTCTCCCACTATCGCAGAGTCGAACTGAGAAAACGCGTTCTGAATCTTGGGTCTCAGGCCGCCAATGAAACGAGATACCAGCTACATTTCGTTGTCATAAATCTCATTCCTTGTGTGAAGTAAGGAAAACTCCTCTGCATAGTCATCTACCGTACGCGAACCCTGATGCAGGTTTTGAAGATGTGCAAACATCATACGATCAAAATTGTATGGAAGAAAGTTACTTTTCAATAACCTCTGCAACTTATCCCATGATCTGATTTTCTCTTTGCCAGATTTTGCTCGCGTTGCCTTTACTTGCAACCACCAGTAGGTTGCCTTACCACAAAATTTTGTTGCCACAAGCGCAACTTTGCGGTCATCTGGAACTCTCTTAAACTCCATGGCTTCTTCGACAGCAACGAGCCAATCGAGAAATTCTTCACCTCTGACGCCTCCATGAAATTTCGGTATGTCCACCTTGAACCCATATTCCCAACGATGATCATCTCTCTCTTGTAACACATCACTACCATCGTCACCTCGGCGTGATCTGTACTCGGCAAAAGGATTGACATCATCCTCCGAATCCTCATCGTACCCGCGTGCCTACTTGTGACGTTGATGCTCAAACTGCGGGTCACGCTGTAGGAGCATTTCAGCGAGCTCTTGTATCGAATCATGAGTAGTAGCTTGTATGTTTTCTTGCAATGCTAACAGAGTTTGTCGTAATTCTTCCCACTCATTCATCAGTTTTTCACCACGTTGTTGTCATCACGGTGCCATGAGAACAAGAGGACCTTTGTCTCTGATACCAAACTGGTGTAGCGAAAGCGTAACACAAACTTTAGCTTCGTTGATTCTCCGGATACCCGAAAGAAAAGCTCTTCTCTGTGATCAAGCTCAATCAAGCTAAGATAAAAAAGGAAGTTTTAGCTGTAAAGCTCTGAATATTTTATTATTGAATTGTTTACAAGTAAAACTTAAACTTAAAGAAACTCTAATCACAACTCACGCTTCCTCAAATCAAGGAGCACAATTGACTAAGTTTAAACTAGAATCTAAAATAAATGAAAAAAAACAAATCTAACTTATTTCCTCAAGATGCGCTGCATCAGAACTCTTTCTCATCAAGTATATAATCCTTTGTAATTGTGAGAATGAATACACAAGAAACATATTCTTCCTACATGGTTTCAAAGTAGGTTTATTTGCTCTAAATTTTTTTTCTTCTCTTTCTCCTCTCTCGGCAACCTCTCTTATCATCGTCTTCTTCTTTCTTTCTCTTTCTCTTTCTCCCTACTATGCTCTATTCGCCTCTTCTTCTCTGCTATCTTATTTCCAATGGAGGAATTTTTGTTATATGATATTCTACAGAATTTTTCTTATTTGATGTTATATATATAGTTGCATTGGATATATTATCTTCAATTTCAGTGTCTGGAAGAACTTCTTAGTTTTCTCAGATATTGCATTACTTTCTGAAATTCGATGTAGCATGTGTTGACACAAGATTTTCATCATTTGTTGAGTCAACACATGCTATTCTGCCTTGAGTTTCCCTTTGTTTTTAACATTAACATCAATTTTGCACTGCCATTATTACCAACAGTACACGACGCCTAACTCCATGTGGTAAAAAAGAATCTCGACAGAAAAAATTCTTTGCTTAACCTTGTTCAAAACCCTTTTATATCAGATATGCTTTGATTTCCTTCGTGTACCGATGTTATCACTTGATAGAACACACCATCAAGCTATCAACCTTGCTAGATAGACATTTGACAGACCTCTAATCTAGACATCTCGTCTAAAAAAATTCCTTAGCACTCTATGATGATTTCTCCTGAGCATCCCAAAATCCATTTGAACTTTGCAGAATATGCCATCAAGCACTCAACTTAGTTTGATTTACCTTTGATACAAATTTATTTCTCCTAATTTGATTAAAGTTTATGACATGTAGAAAGCTTTTCCAAACATATGTTTGATTTAGCTAATGGTTTAGCTTGTAATAAGATGATATGGGAAAACAATTGGTTGTAACATTCTTCATAACTGTTTTGCTAATAAAGCTTTGTTAAAATATCTCAAATCTCTCATATAAATGTCCTCTTCTTTTTTCAATTTAGTAATTGTGTTATATATGAGATTATGTTCCTTTTCTTTTACGATGACCACATAATCTCCTAACCGCTTGTGTTATTTGGTTTGTGAGTTCTCTTGGCAAGAGGAAGCATGACATTGCGTAATTTGAACGACGGCGACCACTGATTTAATAAATATAATAGTTTAGTAGACCAATTTTCCAGTTTATGTTGCACTCTTTGTTTGAGATAGTCAAAAGAAGTTTTCGTGTTCTTCTTTATAATTTTCGGCAGGCACAAATACTATACCAAAAACATGTTCACAATTATAAATATTTTTTGTTTGATTATTGGATTGTAGATTTTGTGGTTTGGCATATATTCATAATTAAACTGATCTTCATTTTTTGGTCAATTTTTCTTTTAATTTTATAACTGAGAAGGTTACATAACTAGTTTATGTTCACTATTACAAAAAGTGCTTACTATACATTTTTAGACGTCTAGAAAAATGATGAACTAAACTAACCATTCTCCTAAACTATTCGGTAAGACATTGAGTTCCTTTTTGTTTCTTTTGCAAGTCAATCCGTCTCGCCATTGGTCTCTCTCCTAACAAATTTGAAGAGGTCTTCATCAGTGTTACATATGAATCTCCTTATATCCCCAATGTATGTGGATATACCTTTCAAAGTGTCTTGAGAAGGATTTGAGACACTAGAATTCCTACCAAAATATGAATATAACATTTTGTTATCACCCAAGAATGTTACCTTTGAGAAACCAAGCCTTTTCATTTGCAGAACATCATCCCTTAAAACGTAGACTTTCGCTTCCAATTGAGATTTAATTGAGTCTATAGATAAAAAAACCATATATTACTTTTGTTCCCTCTAAGAGCAGCAAGTGTCCATCCTATTCCTGTTTTTTCTCTTCAGAGATCCAAGAGGAATCAACATTTCATGTCCAGTAGTCTTTAGGAGTTTCAATCTATTCCAAAATCTGCATACTTTGAGTATGCAGTAACTCTCGTTGTTGCACTTTGGCATTTGCCTCCACCCACTCCTCCGTATATGTGATTGCTTTGTTGATTGTTGAGGGGATAGACCATATTAGACTGGAAGATGAGATGATTTTTGGCTTTCTTGATTCGCTATCCGAGGGAGAGAGCCAAATGATATCTTATCTTTTGAATTGTGCTTTCTGCTTGCATCATCTTTACATCATGCTCATCAAAACAAGACACTCGTGAGAGCTTCCATATTTCCTTGCTAATCTGTGGGTTAAAGTCCAAAATACTCCTCAAACTTAAAAACAAATCTCTCATACTCCCTCATAATCTCAATACTCTCCATACTCTTAATGAAATAGAGAATTCCAATAATGCTCTTACTAAACAAATTTGCATGAATTAATTAAATGCTAAAGAAAAAGAAAAAGTGACCAATAGAAAGCTGGGAAGCTTCATTCTTCTCGTCATCGTCATCTTCATCCTCATCGTGCGCCATTGCTCATGGGAAGCAATTCGTGTTTACGTATTCCATAATTGTTCGTATAAGCTTCATAACCCAGAGGTATGCTTCTACAACCGAGATTATATGCTATTCTTGAGCCTCAAATGTAGTTAGGGTTGGGTTGGGGTTGTCTATTTTTGCAATTTGAGGAGAATTTCAAATAAATTTGAAATTGGTATTGGGTAAACATGTTTCCTTGGTATGTTATGGAACAACATTGATAAGTAATGGATTATAGTGGCTGAATGGAAGGTACATTGGTGTCTTGGAGTAGAAATCGAGTCGATTGTAATAGTTTGAGGAATGGTATAACTCTTAGAAAAGGTATAACTGATAGAGGTATAATTGGTACAAAGTCGTATAACTGATAGAGGTATAACTAGTATAAAGTCGTATAACTATTATAAGCCCGAATGTGCTAATGTAGAATTTGTTTTTAATTTCTTTCAGGATCCAATGAGCAATCAGCCCGTGAACATATATTTCGATTATGAAGGA
>OVAN01009196.1:0-17228 GCA_900406275.1 Anastatica hierochuntica | reverse complement strand
CAATTTTGGCTCCAAAGATGATTGAGGATTTTTGAACATTTATAACCTGACTTGAAGCCTCTCCATAAAGCTTAAGACGATGTTTGATTTCAATGCTTTCACTTTCTGAAGCCTTACACAGGAGCAGACTGTCATCCGCAAAGAGGAGGTGGTGAACACTAGGACCAGAAGGAGAGAGTCTTATGCCTGATAGCTTGCCTGTTTCTTCTGCTTTGTTCAGAGTGTTTACTAAGATTTGAGAGGCTATAAATTTATACGGTGTCGCAGGTCATATTCTATATAGAAATTTTCTTTTCTCGGTTTGTGGGTCAAATTGCCTATACATATTAACTCAAAAAGATTTAGGGGCTTGAAACAAATGTTTCGTACCGCATGACCGAGAGACAACCCTGAACTCCATACCAACTATCAAGAACAAAAGTCTGTAGTTCGTACATGCTACATCCGTTAGTTTTTTAGCGTCGTTTAAGATTTTTCACACATATTAAAAAAATAAGTAAATTTTCTGTTTTACTTTTATTTAATACGTTGTTTTATTATATTAATCTGTTTAATGAGCTAAAATGGTGAAGATAAAATCGGAAAATTTTATAAATATATGCATTAGAAATATAAAACGACACTTAAAATGAAAAAAAAAAAGTTAATTTCTACAACGACATTTAAAACGAAATGGAGGGAGATAGCAACACTTGGTTTTGATATTATTGCATCGGTTTATATGAAGTTGAAATGAAACGCTTTATGTTCAACTTTTTGTGTTCCAGATGTGAAATTATGTGGATCTAGAATCAGTTACAAATTAATTAAATATTTTAAATTTAGTCTTGCATCCACTGAACATTAGTACTATAAGGTCATATTTAATTGTTATGTGGTCAACCAAATTAATTGTTTCTCATCAAAGCCATTTATGAATTAACAAGCCAAATGTTCAGAGAATCCATTCAATGTAAACCAATATAAATATTTAACTCTACTGACTACTGGTACTGACTATTGTTGAGATCTCATAACGTTTAATGCACTAAAAGCATCCACAACAGTGATACTTATAGGAATCTTTCGCTATTCTGATTTTTAATAATTTTTTTTGGATTAAAAAAAAAAAAATTCAGCCAATCGCGGGCCGCTACATGTCAGTGGGACCCGCGAATAGTTAAAGAGCTCTTTAAGAAGCAATCCTTAACTAATGATTTTAAGAGCTTTTTTGCTTAAGAATCCTTAACTATTGAGATTATTATATTGTTCTTTTTCTAAGGATCTCACTTAAGTACCTCCAAAGGATTGCTTCTTAAAGAGCTCCTTAACTGTTCGCGGGTCCTACTGACATGTGGCGGTCCGCGATTGGCTGAATTTTTTTTTTTAAATCCGAAAAAATTTATTAAAAAACATAATAGTGAAGGATTCCTATGAGTATCACGGTTGTGGATGCTCTAATTACAAAAATTAAATAGAGACAGTATATATATATATAGGAAACACCAAAAAAATATATAGAAAACACTGAAATTAATTAAATAGAGACGGTGACCATCATAAGAACAAAGAGGAAAAATAATATTCCCTCTGTTTTCCAAAATTAATTTTTTGAATTTTTCACACATATTAGTTAATGTGCAACAACAAATAACAATAAACTCGAGTTTTGACCTGCGCAATCGCGCGATTTTTTAAATAATTTTATATATTATTAATCATTTTAAATTTTTCGAGTATCAGGTTTATAATTTTCGGTTATTTCGAGTTTCGGATTCGGGTTTAGGTTCAAAACTTTTAGAATTTTTAGTTATATCGAATTTTAGGTTCGGTTTAGATTTGAGATTTTCGAACTCTAAAATTTTCTCGGATACTCATATAGGTTCAATTTGGATAATATTCAATTCTTGAAATACCGTGAAACAAAACTCGTTAGAGTATTTAAAAAAACATCATATGACTAAATTTAAATTTTATAGTTTATATAAATTATTTATAAATTTTTATAGAATTTTCTAAATTTTATCACTTTATAAGTTAATCTAAATTTTTGTAATAAATTTTATTTTAAAAATAATAATATTGTAATATAATTATTTTAAAAGTTATGAATTTATTTTAAATTTGAAAACAAAATATAATTAAATTTGCTTGAAAATTGATGATTTTAAATTGTGTTGATTTACAATTTTGATAGTGTTTAAGTGAAAAGAATAATATGATATTCTAATATGTTTGTTGGAATAGGTAAATGAGTAATTAGAGTTATTTTAATTTATTAAATATATTTAATAAAAATTTTAAAATATGTTTATTTTGAAAAATCACACATGAAAAAGTCTATGTCTTCTCTTTTAATAAGATAGATATCTTATTTACTTATGTTTCAAAATATTAGATGTTTAAGGTTTTGGTACATAGATTAAGAAATCATTAATTTTTCTTGCTTTTATAAACTAAAACATCATTTATCATATAATTAATCACAATTTAACCCATAAAAAATCAATATGCAGAATATAAATAGTCAAAAGTGGAGAGGAGCAAGTGGGCCAGTGGTTGCACCACCTCTGCATCCATCTCACCTAACCAGGGTTCGAACTCTGCATCTGCCTCTTGTGAGAGGAACTATTTGCCACTAGGCTACGATGACAAAAAAAAATAGTCAAAAGTGTAAAAAACCTATTTAGTTTTGCATTGAAAACTGGAAACATCTTTTAAATTGAAACAATTTTTTTACCTAAAAAATCTATTAATATGAAACGGAGGAGATATTTTCTAACACTTTAAACCAATAGTTTCTATCAAAAAATTTCAAGTTTAACAATCTACTATCATTAATGCATTGAAAACCTAAAAATTTTATCTTTGCAAACCAATTTTTTCCTAAAACATCTAACTTAATGAAACGGAGGGAGTAAAATTAAAAGAATAAGTGTTTTTTATCGTTTGAATTATTAATATTTCTATTACAAATTTTGAGAAACAAATACCAAGACAATTTTTAGGTGCATCGCATCACCAAGACGAACGATTCTACTATTAATTTTGTTGCAATAAATCACATCTTCGGAGAATTCACCCCCATATTTCATGGTGTAGAATCATTAATTAACTTTTTAGTTAACCATTAAATCAAAAGGACTTCCACAAAGAAATGTGTAATTCTCCAAATTTAATAAAATAAATTGTTATAAAATTCTATAAAATCAGAGGTGAAAAAATTACTATGCTTAATTTTTGAGAAATGACAATTACTCACTCAAAGGCTTATATTAACAAAAGTCAAAATCCTATTCAAAATCCCTTTTAAGAAGAGGTTTGAACAATTCTTTAATGTGTATTTACGTTAGTTACAAATATATTTTAGTTTGACTTACATATGTATGAGTTAATTTTAACTACAATGGCATAACGCCATGAGAAACATCTCATCAAAGCATAAAGAACATAAAGAAATCACAAGATTATTTACAGTGAAAGCTCATTTCTACACGCCAAAAACCTTCTTCTCCATAGTGAGCCTCTTCTTCAATCCAAATCCATTCATCACAAGTCCCTAACCCTCTCTTCAGCCTTAGTATCGTATCAAATAACTTCAATCTCAACCGGGACTTCTAGCTATGGTGGTAAAGGGTTTACGATTGTGTATTCCGTCACATGAGTTCGAATTTTGGCCACTAAGATTTTTATATGCGACCTTGAACGCTCCGGGAACTACGATTTGGAGTTGTCTTTGTGTGACCGTTGGTCCCTGTGCTGACATGATGTACACTAGTAAAAAATAGTTATATAGCCACAATAGATTTCGTGACTAAATCGTGGCTATAGAATCATGAAATTTTTTTCATGGCAAATCGTGGCTAAACCAATGATTTTGCCACGAAAAAAAGTTACGATCCAATAGCCACGTTTTTTCCGTGGCTAAAACGTGGCTATACCACTTTTTTCTACTAGTGGTATGGACCGCTGGTTCTTTAAACCCCTACTGGCTAGTTTGGATTCACTTTGGTGAGAAACAAGACACCCGAATTATCAGAAAAAAGCTTCAATCTCTTTCACTTCAACCTTATTCTGGTGTAGCTTATGCCTCATCCACTTCTTCAGATGTTGCACTCTTCTTCACAACTTGAATGGGAATGTTATGAGTTGAAAAAAAGTGTTGCATTCCTATTAAAAATATCATTCTATTTGCCATTTTGATGATATACTTTTTGTAAACTTTATGATATAAAAAGATGAATTCAATCTAAAATCATCAAGTAGCATTTGGTTCACAATATTCGATTTCTCATGTGTTTGGGCTTAAACAATAAAAACTCTATTATTAAAGATGGGCTTAGCCACTCACAATGCAACGAAAAGCTTCCTTTACTTTATCCACATGTCAATACATGATTGGCTTTGTGACATCTCTCTTTCAGACATCCTCACTTTTACTCATATATCCCTAAGTTGTCCTTAAGTTATAGTGATTAAATCTAAGACTGGACATTCGGTTTTCGGATCAGATCAGATCGGATAATTCAAATTTTAGTTAATTTGGATAGAGGTATGTAAGAACTGAATTGGACCTGATTGAATTTCAGTTCGGATGGGTTCAGATCTATTTGAGTTCAGATAGGATTTTAAATCTTTTAGAGATCTAAAATGGATTCGAAATCCTAAAAAACCCTGAAATTATCCAAAAAATCAAATTACTTGATAATTGAAATATTCGAACCAAAAAAGCCAATTACCTTGAAAAAATCAATTAATAATAAAAACTAATATTTTTTAATAAAATTGTAAATAAATATTTATTTCGATTTTCCGAACATCCATTCAGATTTTAGTTCATATCCATTTAAATTCAGGTTTTCAAATCTTTCAGAGATCTACAATGGATTCAAAATTCTATAAAAACATGAAATTATCCGGAAATTTGAATTACTCGAAAAGCCAAATTATCTGAAAAATCAAAATATCCGAATAAAAAAATCGAATAACCCTGAAAAAATCAATTAAATAATAAAAACTAATATTTTTTTAATAAAATTGTAAATAAATCGATTTTTCGAGCATCCGTTCGGATTCCGGTTCAGTCCGGTTTCGTTCAAATTTTTCAATTCAGTAAAAATAGAAACCGTTTGAATTTTAATGAATATTCGGTTCAATTCGCATACGGTTAATGAGGTTCGTGTCTAGATCGGTTTCCGGGTTTCAGATAATTTGTCTAGCCATAAATAATTAACTCCTTCTATTAAAGGGGGTAAAATAGGTATTTCCTTCTTACGCGTAACGAACGTGGTTATGTTGTTTCCGGGAAAGTGGCGCGTGTAAAACATCCAAATAATCTCCACGCGCTTCTTCTTTTTCTCTATCTTCTTCTTCGTCTTCTTCTTCTTCTTCTTCACTTTACCAAATCGTATCGATTCTAGGTTTTTTTTTTCCTTTCGTATTTGTCAAATTCTGGAATCTGGGTTTGCTTCTCGATACCTTTGAATCGCATCTCCGATCCAATTTTGTGGGATATTATTAAATCTTGATTCGTTTTCTCGCGAGCTCGAATTCTCAAAGTCGCTGACTTTGTGAAAGAAGACATGGAAGTCTTATCGTTAGCTTCACTACCTGTGGGGTTTAGATTTAGCCCGACGGATGAAGAGTTAGTCCGATACTATCTCCGGCTCAAAATCAACGGCCGTGATGATGACGTCAGAGTAATCCGTGAAGTCGATATCTGTAAATGGGAGCCATGGGATTTGCCTGGTATAATCACTTTTCTTCTTCTCCCTTGTAGATTCACAGATCGAATCTTTGATTGCTTTAGCTCTTTGATTTGGATCCAAAATTGATCAATTTGTTCTTTCTTAGTTAGTGGAATCAGTAGAGATTGGATAAGATCTTGAGTATAAGAGTGATGGTTTCGTATGTTGTGTTGTAGATTTCTCTGTGGTGAAGAACACAGATTCAGAGTGGCTCTTCTTTTGTCCATTGGATCGAAAGTATCCGAGTGGGAGTAGGATGAATCGAGCTACTGTGGCTGGCTATTGGAAGGCGACGGGGAAAGATCGTAAAGTCAAATCGGGCAACACTAAGATTATAGGTGTTAAGAGGACTTTAGTGTTTTACATAGGTCGTGCGCCTAAAGGAACACGAACCTCGTGGATTATGCACGAGTATCGTGCAACCGAGAAGGATCTTGATGGAACTAAGTCTGGACAGGTAGTGAGCTAATTTTTAGCAAATGTCGTGTTTTCGATCGGTTTGAGTTTCTGATTTCTGTATTGGTTGCAGAACCCGTTTGTGATATGCAAGTTGTTTAAGAAGCAAGACGTTTCGCTGGAAGATTCAAAGTCTCTTGAAGTCGAACCAGCGGTTTTGTCTCCGACTGTTGTGGATGAGATGAAATCTGAGGTTGAAGTGTCTGAGGTATCTCCGGGTTTACATAAAACCGAAGACCCGAAGATTATTGACATTGCGGAGTCTTCTCTTAGTGAAAACTCTGCCCCTGAGGTTACAACCTCCGAGGTAAGAATGAACAAAGTTTAGTCCTTTTTTTATATGCAACAGCTTTCGAAACTTACGAACGTTGTTTTAATCATCAGCTTGATAATATCGACTGGAGCTCATATCTGGAATTGGAGACCCTGGATTACAATATATTCTCTCCGTTGCAATCTGAGTTCGGTTCCTCGTTCAATGAGTTTCAGTCTGGGTCAAATGAACTATTTAGAAACCACAACGGGGCGCACAATCAGACTCAATACGGTACAACCAATGCCGACACTGACGAAGATATGTTCGACCTCTTGGAATCCGTCCTTGAGATTCCCTATGAGTTTCCAGAGAAGAAATACTCATCGCAACCGATCCCAGAACAGATTCCTTACGAGGCACAGAATCTTGTCAACACAGGCAACAAGGTCAATGATGTATCTGGAACAGGAATCAAGATCAGGGCACGACGGGCACAAGCCCAATGTTGTACTGAGCAGTTTGTGATGCAGGGAGATGCTTCGAGAAGGTTGCGTCTTCAAGTTAACAAACACAAGCCAGAAACATACAATACACAACTTCAATGTATCAAAGAAGAGGTGCGTACAAGTTGGTTTCATATTGTTTAAACGAGAACCCTTCAAAATGCTTAACATTGTCTAACCTTTGTTAACCGAATAAAACGCATACAGGTCAAGGAAACGACAAAAGGATGCGGAAATTTCATCAGATCAAACAGCAGAACCGATTTCATATTCAAGAAGATTGCAGCTTTGGGAAGCTCACACAAAGGGCTTCTCAGGGCAGGCGTGGTAGCGGTTGTCTTTGCGATGTCAGTTTGTAGTCTAACCGCTAAATTCCGCTGAAGCTTACGTATATCTGTCAGTTCAATACGATGAGAATAAAAGAAGAAAGGTGGTTTTCCGGCATGTGAGGGCGGCGGATCCGGGTGTATATAGAGCGGTTTGGCCGGGTTTCTGCATCTGTTGTTGTTGTTGTTGTTGGTTTAAGCTTAACCAGAGACCGGTTTAGGAGGGTAGTAGTTTAACTTTGAAGTCTCAAGAGTTTTACAGTTTGTATGTTTTAGATGTTAAGAGAGAATCTAAAAGCTTTTAGTATTTTTATCCTTATGTCCACATGCTTCATGAGATTTCATTGTGGTCAGTTTCGAATTCTATTTTTGTGTTGGTAGTAAAAATATATGATTTGCGGAAGTATGCGATTAGCTTTTGCATCATGTTTGGGGTTCGATTTTTAGAGAATGCAATTTCAGGTTGTTTCAGAGTAAAGGTGAGCATAATAATCGAAACCGAAAAATCAAATCGAAATCGAAACAAAATTAAAAAAATCGAATAGTTCCGGTTTTTGGGAACCGAAAAACCGAAATCGAAGATAACCGAAAAAACTAAAAGTATCTAAAGTATTTAAAATAACAAAAAATACTGGAAAATATACCTAAATGTATCCAAAAATAACAAAAAATCACAAGCATATATGCACATTAATACTCGGATGATTATTTAATTCAAACGGAACCGAAATATTTTAACGGAACCAAAATATTTTAAGAACCAGATGGTTTCATTTTTTGAAAACCGAAAAAACTGAAAACCGACAGAACTGAACCGAATGGAACCGAAGAACCGTACGCCTAAGCCTATTCCATATTATTGCAGGAAGAGCTATTCGTTGCGGTTTTCTATGTTGTCAGGAATGCATGTTCATCGAAAATGTTGTACATGTAGAACCATCCATCGTGGATCAAGATGTTACAAAAAGAGTTGCATAGTGAAATCGTTGTAATGTTGTTCATCTTAATCACATAGGTTGCGAGGAAAAAAATCGCATAAGTTGCAAATAACTATCGACTACTCATTAATTTTAATAGAATTAAAATTAAAATTTAAACGATATTATAGTCGATACAATCAGTGTTAAAAAAAACTTTTTTACTAGAATTCTAACCTAATTAACTTGCACAAATAGCCTACAATTTGACCTATATGATTTAGTGGCAAGTATTGATACAATGTCAAATATTTTACTAGTAGTTAGGTTGTTATGATCTAGCTCCTCACACCTAATTTTTCAATACTTTCCCCCAAACTATGAAACAAGAAAATTATAGAATTTCGATTTAATATAAAGCCATTTTAATTAGATTCGACCAAATGTTTTGGTGAATACATTAGCATGAAATTAGTATTTATGCAAGAAAAGGGTTTGTTATTTTTTTTTTCCTATTTTTGTGCAATATGGAACACATATTATTTAGTGACTTTTGTACTGATTAGATTGTTCTTAGGATCGTGAATACAATTACGGTAGAATCTCTATAAATTAATGCTGCTAGAAAAAATATTTTATTAATTTATAGAGTTGTTAATTTATAGAGAAATTATTTGGATCAAAAACTCAATTTAAGACCAAATAAAATTATTGACTTATCAAAATATTAATTTATATCGATTATTAGTTTATAGATGTACATTCATCTAGTATCGGCTTTAACGAACGAAAATAAACTATTTAGTATGTAAGAGCATCTCCAATGGTGTTATCCACCCTTGGAGTGCTTAAAACAAATTTTTAATAATTTTTTATTAAAATATTTTGTTCTGTTTTTAAAAAAATAAATAAATAATTAAAGAACCAATCGCGGGCCGCCACGTGTCGTGGGGCCCGCGCAAACAGTACTAGCATCGGTTCTTATATAAGATTTTTAAGAACTCAATCCTTAACTATTTTAATTTTAAATTATTATTTATCCTAAGAGTTTGTGCTAAGAAACTCTTAAGATACCCCATTGGAGATGGTCTAATCGATTCAGACAATGAACACAACTACAGTTTGACGACTTGTCTTTTTCTATCTACTTCAAACTATTCCCTTTTAGGATAGACTCACTTTATTTATTTTTTTTAACCGGACAAAATTATACAAAACTTTTTTTTTTTTTTTTTGATAACCGTGGGTGATCCCAAAGGCTTTCTAGACCCAAGGACTAATCCCACGAGGCCCACGTCACTCCTAGTATTCTTACCATTTAAGGTAGTCTGGGTAACACAAGCAAAAAGAACATTTTTAACACAAAATGAAAATTACAAGAATTATGTACTGAAGTTGATATTTGAACCACTAGTTCAAACCACTCAAAAATATATTGGACTAAAAGAAGAAAAATGTGATTCTTAAACTGATCTTATATAATATTTATGGGGTTACATTATACATTAAAAATATCATATGACGCTTATAGGAACATATATATTATTTGCAATTTACAATAAAGTTTGCATGTTCATTTTTCAAGGAACATTCATTAAATCATCAAAATGTAGGAAATGGGAGAACTAGGAAAATTAGAGAAATAATTAATAGAAAGATGAAGGTCTATCCACCCAAATTAACAAAAAATTGGACATTAGACTTTCATTAAGCTTGCCAACATGATAATGTAACTAATATTTTCTTACTAAATAAAAATTAGTCAAAAAATTAGAGTGGGTAAAGAATGTAGAAATGATGGATGACACACCATCTAATCATATTTTTCTTGAACTAATATGTAACACTCTTGTCCACTCCTCGCATGTGTCACGGTGTCTTTCTTTTGGGTCTATAGGTTCACTATGTCCAACAGTCAGAAACGTTACTTGAAAGGTTTTAAAGAGTTGATTTATTGTCCCACCAAATCACCACACCATTTTCTCCGTGTTTTTGTCTTCACTTCTACAATTCTGCGAATCACTTTATGGAATGTCATTTTTCCTATTACTATTTCAGCACAAACGTGGTTAACTGCAGAGTTATCTCAAAACAAATGACCGAAATAATAAATGCATTTTAATAACGTAGATAACCAAATCAACTTTAAACTCTCTTCACACACTACTACAACTTCATAAGTCAAAGTGTCGCATAATATTTGGTATAAATTATTACTATTAGACTTTATAATAAGAAATTTATGAAGATTTAACTACAGAAAATATATGAGGAAGAATCTATAAATACGATCAATAAAGTCGGTGAGTGTGTAAAGTATTGTCCTTTTCAATGCCAGAAATTATTATGCCATGATTTCATTCCTATTATTTACTATAATATAATATAAAGAATTATTATTTTATATATGGTTCCTCGTTATGAAGAATATATATACCTTTCTCCCATGAGAAAGGAGAATACGTAATCAGGAGAAGGATTTTTTTTCTTTTTCTTAATAATTTTCTCTGTACATATCAAAAGAAATAATTTACAATGAATCCTTTTTGTTGTGTTAGTATATAATATAATGTAATATGCATGTATGTGGTTCTTTTGTGTATCCAGCTAGATTATGTTCCTTATACCAAACTTAAAGTATTTTGAGTTAGGATGTTGAGCTATCAAAAAGTAGATTTTAATGCAAAAACTGTAGATTGTTTTTTTTTTTAATCAAACAAAAATACAATTTTACGCTAAAATGACATCAACTTATTTGATCATAGTATAAAAGCAACGGGGTGCAAATGGTTGTTTTTTTGAAAGAAAAAATTACAGCAGAATAAATAATTACTCTAGATTCAATTCATGTTACATCATTTATCAAAAATTGTGCATTTATAAAAAGTTAGTGAAACCCAAAAAAATTAATGAAAAATTTTAGTTTCACGCCAAATTTTGTTCCTCCTCAAAATATGGAAATACTAAACGTAGCAAAAAATTTTCATTTATTCATTTTTTTCTTTTTATTATCATTTATTCTGTTCATTTTTATTCCACCTATTATTTTTCTTCATATTCATTTTTTTCAACTCATCAAGTACCATTTGCACCATCTTACATCAATTCCAGCGTAAATTTTTTTAACAAAAAAAAAGTTCAGCGTAAAATGAAATGCGAAAAAACAATTTTAAGCTAAAATTGCAGAAGCTTTAAAAAAATTTGATAAAAAGCTTTAGAAATTTTACGTGGAGAGAAATGTTATTTTTGTCATTTTGTTATAAATTTTAAACTGCTCGCAAAAAATATCTGAACAAATGAGTAAGTTTCAATCTAATTAAAACCTGGATTTTAATTTTGAATTAATCTAATTAACCTCATCATTCAAGCTTTCAGCAAATCCATCCATAAACAAACATGTCACAATTCAATAATTAATAATGACATTACATAATCATTGAACTTTACATCATCGGTAATTATCAAGACCAACCACATTCTGTGTCTATTAAACGTACCAACCTATCGGCCCATCTTGTTCCTCGCCCCTAAATGAAAATGCTAAATTACCAAATTTTTTTTTTTGCAAAAACAGAAAATGTTAATTGTAAAAGAATTATAAAAACCAACGAAATATTAGTTCGATGGTAAAAGTCACCCGAATTAACGAGGAGTTCACGGATTCAAGACGTGTTTGAAAGAGTTGGTTCGTTCAAAACGAGTATTTTACAAGATTCAAGCTCACGGACCTGGAACCTCCCGTTAAAAAAAACGATTATAAAACAAAATTGAAGTTGAAAATAAAATCTATATATAGTGTACAATTGTGAAGGGGTGTGTCTATATGTGTTGGATGATTAGTTCTTTGCCATGTGCTATGGTATCAACCTCTTATGCTTTATGTTCTGTTAACTTCAACCTTATACTATAACTTTCATTATTCATCAATAATACAAATTCCTCTTTCATAATTTTATATTTTATTGGTTTATATAAATTCTCCCTCTCACTATACTCCTTTCCTTCATTCATAACATTGCTCTCTTCCTCGTTTCATTTATAATCTTAGGTTCGAAAAAATGGGTGAAGAAGTAAAACGAGTAAGATTTAAAGTTCCTAAAATATTTTAATTTGTGACAAAAATACCTAGTTAATTAGCATTTTGATTGGTGATTGATGTATTCATTATTAGGAGGCAAAGGAGGCTCCTCAAGAGGCTTTCCAAGAGCATGCCACCGCGGTGGATGAGAGAAAGAATTCGAAAGATGTGGCGGAGGAGAAGAAAGCGGCGGCTGAGGAGGAGAAACCAACCGTGGAGGAGCAGCCACCACCACCTCCTCCTCCTCCTTTCGTACTCTATGTAGACTTGCATTGTGTTGGATGTGCCAAGAAGATTGAAAGATCTATACTAAAAATTAGAGGTAAACCAAAATTATAAATAGAAAGAGAATTGATAACAATATTAAGCTAAAAATAATAGTTCATATCATCTTACAAAAAATAATAATTTCGAAATAATGCTTCCTCTGTATCAAATTACTTGATGTTTTAGGCTCTTACACACATATTAAGAAATCATTTAATTTTTACTATTTTTCTAAACTAAAACACTACTTATTATAACCTAACCTCAATTCAACCAATGATAAAACATTATTCAGAATACAAAATTTTTACATTGAAATATGAAAACATCAACTAAATTGATACAAAAAAATTTCTCTAAAACATCAAAAATTTTGATACGGTGGGAGTATAAACCAAGAGATTCATTCTTAGAATCTCAACTACCATATAAAATGATTTTAAGGTAGATATATATATATATTTTAAGAAAGTGTATATACAAGTACCTATAAACATTATTGTATAAAGATCTATCAATGAAACAATCATTTTCTTTGTTGTTGATCATATGAAAAATGCATATAGGTGTAGAAGAAGTGGTGATGGATATGAATGAGAACCAAGTGATGATAAAAGGAGTATTGGATCCACAAGAAGTGTGCAACAAGATCAAGAAAAAGACTAAAAGGATGGCGAAAGTACTATCGCCACTTCCGGCCGCCGAGGGAGAGCCTCTCCCGCCGATCATAACCTCACAGGTCTCTGGCCTCACCACGGTCGAGCTCAACGTCAACATGCACTGTCAAGCTTGTGCCGACCAACTTAAAAAGAAAATTCTCAAAATGAGAGGTACATTTAGAATTAGGGAAAAATTCGATTTCTTCTAGGTTAACTCGAGTTTATTCACGACAGGATCTAGTCAAAATTTCAAATGTTACAAATAAGAAATTAATTTTACTACTTTTTTTGTCATTTACTCTAATGACAAGTAGTAGTTCCTCTCACTAGAGACATGTGCATGGTTCGAACCATGATTATGTGAGATGATAGATAAGTTGTGCAATCACTGGCCCACTTGCTCCTCTCACATTAATTTTACTGTTTAAAAAATAAAAATTTAAACGTTACCAATGAAAAACTTAAAATTCTGTTAAAAATGGGAAAATCCAAAGACATTTTTGGTATATATATATATATGGATCACATTTTCAAAAGACATGTATTAGTGTAACTTAGTAGATGGATAAAGACATGTAGCCTATTGACTTAAAGTAAAATCAATGTGTGATATTGGTGATTAGAACTAACTAATATTGGTGCTTAGGAGTCCAAACAACTGTGACGGAGTACACCACCGGAAAAGTAATAGTGACCGGGACGATGGACAAAGAGAAACTTGTGGATTATGTCTACCGTAGGACCAAAAAGCAAGCCAGGATCGTACCCCAACCCGACCCGGAACCCGAAAAACCGGCCCGGGAGGAAGAAAAAAAGGAGGAGAGCGGTGAGAGCGATGAGAAACCGCAGGAAAAGGGAGATGATGAGAAGAAAGAGGGAGATGAAAAGGAAGAGGAAAGTGGCGGAGAGGAGGCGGCGGTTATGGAGGAGATAAGTACCGGTGAGATGGCGGCGGCCGCCGAAGAAGAAGGGATGAAGAGGATGATGTATTATTATCAACCTTTATACGTCATAGAAAGAGTTCCTCCACCGCAGCTTTTTAGCGACGAGAACCCTAACGCTTGTTGCATTTCTTGATTTGGTTACTTGTGGTCTACGGAATATATATAATTAGGAAAGTTCATTACGTAAAAAGATTGAATAAAAAGAAAATAGGTAACGATGCAACAAAAAGAAAAATTATAATTTGTGTTTGGTACACTTTGGTATATACGTAATCGCAAGTGAAAAAGCGACTCATAAGGAATCTATTCATATTCATGAAGTGTTGATGTGTATTGTGTGAGTGTGTCACAAATGTCTTCTTTCTTTTTGGGAGTGTAACTCTCGATTAGTTCTTTTTTTTTTGTGCACACTCTCGATCAGTTCATTCTCCGAATTTTTTAATAGATAGTATGATTCCATATAATTGTGAAAATAGAAGTGGACTAATTAACATTCGAATTTTCTAATAGACCTTGTCAAATTTCATGGCCTTCCAACTCAAAACCAATTAGCAATGAGTGGATTGACCCATTTAACTTATATATTACTCAGGTCCCCATCATATTTCTGATGTGGGATCTTTCTTCAACANATAATGGTTCTTTTAACCATTAATCTCGACGAATCTATCGCACTCCCTCCGAGATAATGCTCTTTTTCTAGAAATCTCGGCAGAACTGAGCCATCTTTAGGCCATCAATTAGTGGGGTGATCGGCCCACATTCCGGGCCGGATTAATGGGGTTGAGTGTGGACCTGCACCATTAATCTCGACGAATCCATCACGCCCCCTCCGAGATAATGCTCTTTTTTTCTAGCTATCTCGGCGGAATTGAGCCATCTTTGGACCATCAATTAGTGGGGTGATCGGGCCACATTCCGGGCCGGATTAATGGGGCTGAGTGTGGGCTTGACTCTGATACCATGTTAAGTTTCATGGGCTTCCAACTCAAAACCAATTGGCAATAAGTGGATTGGCCCATGTTACTTATATATTACTCAGGTCCCCATCATATTTCCGATGTGGGATCTTTCCTCAACAGCCCTAAAACGTGTTATCATTTTCGACTGTCTAAGTGGGGAAGAGAGTGTTCCCAAAGAGAATCAAATTCGAGATGAATGAATTTACACTTTCATCCAAACATTTTTATTTCTAAACCACCACTTGATGTGAATAGCCATTTTTTGTTCATTCGGAGGTTCATAGTATGTCGACCCCTAATCATTACAGGTTGTGATGGGATCAGATAAGATATATATATTTTTTGCGAACCAACACATTTTAACGCGGTTCGAATCAACATTTTGATTAACACTTTTTTCTATTTTGAGAAATTTTGAGAAGTTTTGACCACTCGATCAACACTTTGTTAATGATTTAAGTAGTTTTTGTATATTATTATTTGTAAATTTTAAAGTTGGTGATGAAAATGAGAGTTACAAGAGAATCTATTTGTGGGAATAAGAGATCCGTGTAGGTCACACTTGGTGTTGCTTGTCTACGTCAAATCTTCATTTCTCGGACATACGTGACTGCTTTTCCAGCCTACCCTGTATATTTCTTCTCGACCTCCCAATATTTTTTATTTTTTTATTTTTTATTTTGTTTCAAAATATTAAAACTAATTCGTGACCAATATATATATCAATACTATTAAAACAACACAAGCACAATAACTTTTATTTACGTATGATATACATCTTTTTAAAATCATATCTTAAAAAATATTCTCCTAAATCTTTATATATAACAAAATTTATTCATATTCTATTTTGATTGATAACAAATTATGATAAGAACAAAGACTTCGTTTAAATAATATAAATGTTTAACAATATATATTCTATATTATGTGTTTGAAACTCTGATTAAACAATTTATTTTAGAGAATATAGTTAGTTTTTAATGCAAAGATATTGGTTGATTTATTGTATTCATTTTATGATAATTGAAAATTTTTCCAGAAAATATTGTATAGTGCGGATTAACTCTAACATCAATAATAAAAAATTTAAATTATGAAAATTTTAAATATAGAAAATTACTATATATTTATAAAAATATTCATATTAATTCGATGTTCAAAATAAAAATTAAGTATTCAATAGTAATAAAAACTTGACAACGTTAATACAAATGAATTGGCTTTATAATTATATCATTATTTAGCACATGATATAAATATATGGTAGGAGAAACTCATTTTCATTTCGAAATCAAGTCGACAATAAATATCGTTAATACATTCAATAATAAAAATATCTATATTATTAAAACCCATATCATCTTTAAATTTCTTTTTCTATTACAATATACAAAAAATATCCCGAGCAAATGGACCAGTGGTTGCACTATCTGCTGCCATCCCATGAAGTCAGAGTTCGAACCCTACACCTGCCTCTAGTGAGAAGAACTATTTGCCATTAGGCTACAAAAAAAAAAACAACTTCTGAATGTTTTAAAGTATTTTCATCTTTTAAGCAAAAAGAATTATGAGCTTGCACTATAATTTTCTTTATTAGAAATCAATCTTTGATGATACGATCCTCATTGTGAATTTGTTCTATATATTTTTTTAGAATAAGTAATTGGGGGCGATTTGTAGAGAAAAAGTCTTTAAATCTTTCAAGAACACCAAAATAAATGTATGAACTATTTTGACCGACAAATATTTTTTATTATGAACAATTATTTTGATTTGGGATTAGATTTCTTATGTGGTATCAAAAAGATAGATAAATGAGAAAAAAACTAATTGGAAAACAAGTAACAAATCAATAACACTACACCTTAACAAAAATTTTAGTCTCGCATTGATATAGTTTCTTTTACTATTAAATTGTTATATAAATAGAAAAAACACATTATATTATTTAAAATCACATATTATTATGTTGAAACATAATTACATCGTTTATGCGGTTTTTGAGACCGAAACACATTGAGTCCATAACTCATCTCTTTTCTCTAAGTACTTTGGTTCATTGGCGATTAAAGTAGATCTATCTGCAATATATTTAATAAGCGTATCGTGACATTCTTTTCCTTCTTTGACA
>OVAN01009195.1:0-17228 GCA_900406275.1 Anastatica hierochuntica | reverse complement strand
TAAATATATTTTTTTCCTAAGGACTTCATATGGAGTCCACCATTGGACATGTATTTTGAATTGAGATCCTTAACTATTTAAAAAAAACAAAACAAAAAAAACAATTAAAAATTGGACTCCATCCATGGTATCATGGAGATGCCTCTAAGTTTTTGGTTAGTTCAAATAGCTTAAAAGTACTAAGATTCAATCTTATTTGAGAAATTAATTTGGCTAAAAATCAATCTTAGGATGGTATGACTATTTTCACGAATTTTTATTTTAAAATAAGATTGAAAAAAAATCTTAATTGATGTATATATAGGCCAAGTGTGAAAAGACCAAAACACGAATTTAAATATCTATAGATTTTCATTTGAATTTAGATAATTCTCGTAATATTTTTGGAAAACAGATGTTAAACTGAATCCGTCAAGGATGATGATTGTCTCAGCACCAACCCGAAGCAAACTGTAGTACAAGAAGCAGCTGTTTTACCTTACTCTTTACATAAATATATATAACACAAAAATACCTTACAAATAATAATTTTCATTTTCCACCTCTTAATCATTTATTTCCTGAACTAAATTAGAAGCAAAAAATCAAAAATATTTCGAAAAAAAGACATAAAAAATATTTTGTCTTTTCTTTTTTCAAAAGACATAAAAAATTGTAATGATCTAACAGCGTTTTCCAACTCTGCAATCAAGTGCTCCAGCATATTTAGTAAGCTTAGAAACAGCCATTCCATTTTTAGGTTTGATCATTTGTTTTCTCGTGTGCTCATATTTGAAATTTGGATCTCCAGATTGTCTAAAATAAGCTCCATTCATAAATATATCTTTCTCTGATCTCCAATTCCAATTTTTCCACTCATCTTCTGGTGCATAATCTCTCTTTGTCACCTAAAATTTTTTAAAAATGTTACAATCTAATATTCATTTCATGTAATGTAACACAATTCTTATATATTCTTTACCTCTCTATAATGAGGTTTATGTGGAGGAGCAATGAATCTGTTTCCATGGCTTAGAATCGTTGGACATTGACTACCTCCGATCGCGTAAAGCTCCCAATGAGTGTAGTCATTGTTCACAACGTGAACAAATCCCCATCGAATCCGCGGCATTCTTTGTACTAGTCCTTTACCAAAATGGTTATAAGCCACCGTGACTTGCATCTTCTTATCAGCTTCATTAGTGTTTTGTGCACCAAGCAACATAACCTACACAAACCAAAATAAAATCAAAGGTTAGTGATTGTAGTTTAGTAATGGTTATAGAGTTGTATACTATATGAATCTAATTTGAATGGTTACATCATTGTGGTGAGTGAAGTGAGAGTTGGAGATTGTAATGCCAGTAGATCCAACAATAGCATCAATGAGCCCATCTTGACATTTTGACATGGAGATATGGTCTAGCCAAATGTCAGATGAACCGTAGATCGATATACCGTCTCCATCGGCTTTAGTCCTCATTCCGAAATGGTCTGCCGAGTCACGGATCAAACCACCACTACTCTCTGAGATGTGGTGGATGTGCAACCCATGGATGATGATATTTCTCACAAACTGCATTGTGATCCCTGCACCATGAGCTATATGGACATCAGCTCCTCGTGCATCTATCGTCTTGTGACTATTAATAAGAAGCTCTTGGTTTAACTTAATGCTCATATCGTTCTTGAAAATGATCCAGAGAGGTTCCGTCTGAATCACGGCATGTCGCAATGTTCCTGGTGTAGGGTTCAACATGTCATCATCTAGGTTGCTTGTAACCACATAGATGCTTCCACGTTTTCCTCCCTTGGTTCTATGTCCGAATCCGCGGACACAACGGGCAAGCTTCTTACGACGGTTAGCCCAATCCGAACGGCAACGCCAGCATTTATCTATCGGGTTGCTTGCGGTGCACGGTCCCTTAAGCTTACTCCATTTTCCTTTGCCTTTACCTCTTAAACTTCGTCTCGTGCCGTTCGTCGAGTTTCCAAGCATTTCAATGACCTCATTTTCCTCTTCTTCGGGCTTCGCGTCGCCGTCTTCCTCCGTCGTTGAAACATCAGTAGAGTTGCTATATAGATTTATACACCAAACCAAAACAAGAACCAGTAACATTAGTGATGTTTCTTTGGTTCTAAAACACAAATATTAACATGATGACTTACTCGTAATGACGCTCATGAAAGTGATCAACGACTTCGTAAGGATCAGAATGATAAGCTTGAAGAGTGAATTCTCGAGCTTCATCGGCACGTTGCGACCAATACTCATCCAATTCAGACAAGTTGGCTCGTGTGGTCGGAACCAAACAGGCAATACAAAACATAAACATCAACTGTAATAGCCTAGCCATCTCCATCTCCTATAATTTAAAAATCTTCTTTTGCTAATCTCTCTTTCTTTTCTAACTCTTTTTTCCCTTGTTTTATTTAAGGGTTAATATTAAATGGAGATTTACTAAGCTCTCAACATGGCTTCTTTTAATTTTTTTTGTTTTTTTTGTTTTCCTTTGAGAACCTAAAGCCTTTAGATGATTATATTGTACTGCGAATTTTTAGAAATGTAAAGGTTTGGTGTTTAAATAAAAACTTATTATTAAGAAGTAATATCCAATATTAGAAATTCACCGCTAAGGATGGAGAGCCGTCATTATTTATCTGTGGATAGTTTTTCTATGTTTTTATTTTTAAATTTTTTTAGCTCCAAATTTATTTTCTTTGTTTACGCTTTATCTGTGATAAAAATAGGAAAATTCTCTTAAGCTATACTAGATTCTAATTCGCACTATGTACGGAGTTATATTTACTTTTTTAGTTTGGTAATAATAAAAAAGTGAACATTCAATTACTTGATTTGTGTCGAATTATTCGAGTTTTGGATTCTAAAGGTATGTCGAATTTTAAGTTGATGATACTAATTTGTTGTATGAAATGGAGTTTTAAGTTATTCCAGTTGTTTTGATTTTATTCGGATTTTGAGTTAAAGATGTCGTAGTAGTTTACATCTCTTTGCTTATTTCAATTTTAAGTATTGAATATATCATATAAACTTGTGTTTGATATTTGATCATATACATAATTTGGTTTTATAATTTAAAAGTATTATGTTCATATTTTTAAAACTAATTGTAATATTTCTATATATCTAGTTTATAAGTAACTAATTTTGATTTAAAAATTATAAATTTGTTCGATTAACATGTCCAACATTGAAACGTATACATATGGATATTCATGCTTTGATAATCTCCATCATGTTTTGTAATCTTTTTAAAATTATAAAATTAGTTATTAAACTGTGAAATCAAAGAGATAGAAAACCAATTCTTAGAATAAAAATATTATCGTACAAATAACATGTAAAAAAAATTATATGTGGATAAGCACACTCTTATAATTTTCACCAAGTTTTGTCTATGATTATTATTTTCATTTCTTTATCATCTGAATCACTTTCAAAAGTTATATAAATGCACAAAACACACAAAATAATGTAAGTTTGTAGTGATTTATGAAATTTTTACCTATTTTCTGGGTTAGATACGAACTCAGATCCATAATCACCTCTCTTCGAACCATTACTTAATTCATCTTGAAGTACTGAATTTTGTTGCCATCCAATATTTAACTGAATAAACTTACGTAAAATGTTATCATACTTTATTTGTTATCGTCTTTGAAAAACAACAAAACCTCGTTATAAAAATTTAAGGACGAAGTCAATCTGGTTTAAAATTATAAACCATGATGATTATAGATATATATATCTCACCTCATCTTTGTTGATGATTATTGACAAATAATGAAAAATATTAAAAAAAAAAGAAATATATTATATTTCTTTATAATCTGAAGAAGAAAATTTGATCTTTTAAGAACTATGGACTACGAAATCACGATGTTATGCGTCTTGTATTGAAGATATTTATAAACATTGTAACTTCCAAGAGAAGTATTGTCAAAGAAGATTATGAGAATAATTTAAAGAGAATATTAATATTTAATTTAAATAGTTAAATAATTTATTAAAATCGGTTCGCAAATCTTAATGATTTAAAAAGTATTTTATATTTATTATGCAAATATCTTTAAATCTACTCAAATTCTTTCGAACTAAATAGTAGTTACCAATTATCATGATTTTTAATAATTTTCTACTGGAATATTTTGACTATCTTAAGCAAAATTGAAAATTTGTTGGTACGAAATTTACAGAGATCTATTAAAGTATGTAAATATTTAGTTGCTTATAAAATTCATATAGGAATTACACGCATCATTTTTTATTAATCTAGCTGTAACATATTAAATTGTTATATATTTTCTTAACTATAATATTTTTGATTGTGTGTAATTAGATTGGATAAAATATAGTTGTGATCTTTCAATTTAGATTATTATCTATAACTAAAAGATATTGTATTAGTTTAAATGATAAGTGGAAGATAATTGTTTCATTTGTTTAGATCGTAAATAAGTTTAAATTACGAATATTCATATTCATTTTTTTATTTATTTATATTTTATTGTTGATTTTTTAAAATTTTTTTGATGAAGCGGATAATTTTTTATTTTAAAAATTGGTTTATATCCGACCCGTTTGGATAAATTGAGAGACTCTATTATTTTAAAAATAATTTTTGGATCATTTGAAAAAGATACTAGAAAATTTAAAAATTTAAAGATGAGGTGGTTGAGGTTTTAAACCTAGAGGGCCATGAAGAAAATTTGTCCACATGCCACTATGCTAACTCAATTTTATTGTTCATTGTATGTAGGTTATATTTTTATTTAAAAATGAAAACCGACTCAGATCCGACCCAATAAAAAACACGCGGATCCTATTGATATGTTTTTCCAAATTTACCCTTAATGAATTTTTTTTTTGTTTATTCATTATAATTTTTTCTTCTAATGGCACATATTGTAAATCACACATCACTTAAAGGTTATTTACTTGAAAATGCTTCTCGAATAATAGTATAGAGATACAAGTTAAATTTGTATTAGTTTGCTGGTCAGCATATGATATGAGCATTAAAAGTTTTATTAATAGTTATAGTTTTGATAATTTTGTAATTAAATAATTTTTAATTTATATATTATATTGTGCATTTTATGCTAAATTGAAAATTTTAATTCTTAGAATTTAGCTATATTATTTTAAATTTTATTTTGTACATTTATATATATTTTAATTTTCGGTAATGCAATTAATTTGACATATTCTGCATAATATATGATTTTTCCTATGTAAATAAGATCATTAAAAACTTTCCTTTTCCATTGAATTTTTGTTGGGGGAATTGAAAAATATAACCTAAAACAAATTTTTTTAAAATCAAAGTAACCCAAAACATATTTTTAAACAAAACTAACTTTTGGAGGTAGGGAAATTACATTCAAAGCCCTTGTGACCAAACAAAAAAATAGAAGGGACAATTACCCTTATACCCTCTAGAAGTTTGAAACGAAGTTAGTAGACTTCATTTGCAGACTTCTTTAGAAGTCTGCATCTGTAATTAAACTTTGTTTTTAAATTTAAAAATTTGAAAAAATAATTTGAGTAAAAATGCATATCCATAAATTAAATCTTACAAATTAAAAGGTATATAAATTAAAATTTCATAAAATTAATTCAATTTAAAGCAACTAATATCAATTAGGTTAGAAACAACGCATGCATCCGATGCAGACTTCTAAAGAAGTCTACATCTGTAATTAAACCTTGTTTTTAAATAAAAAATTTGAAAAAAATAATTTGAGTAAAACTGTTTATCCATAAATTAAATCTTATCAATTACAAGTCATATAAATTAAAATTTCATAAAATTAAGTCAAATTAAAGCAACTAATATCAATCATGTTAGAAACAACACATGAATCCGATGCAGACGTCTAAAGAAGTCTGCATTTAAACATTGTTTTTAAATTTAAAAAATTATAAAAATAATTTGAGTAGAAATATATATCCATAAATTAAATCTTATCAATTACAAGGCATATAAATTAAAATTTCATAAAATTAAATGAATTTAAAGCAACTAAGATTAATTATGTTAGAGTTTAGGGTTTAGGGTTTAGGGTTTGGAGAAACAAATGTGCATGGTTTGTTGTTGAGAGTTTTGGTCTAAACTTTAAAGGCTGACTTGAGAACTCAAAATTTGTTTATTATAAATGTTAAATTAGTACAAACAAGTTTAATTAAGAATATTACAAACATTTACAAATTAATTTTATTAAAGATTCGACTAAAAATTATAAATTTCTTGTTTTTGTTTTAGAAGACTTCACAAAAAAGTCTACTAAGTAGACGTCATTTGAAGTCTGCAGTTACAAATTTCATTTTCCCGCTCAAAATTTTGGGAAAAATTACTTTCCCGCCGAATTTTCCGCTTAAAATTTATTTTCACGCTCGACGTCAGACTTCAGTTGAAATCTACTTAGGTTTCCGATGCAGACTTCTAAAGAAGTCTACATTTGTAATTAAATATTTTTTAAATTAAAAAATTTGAAAAAAATAATTTAAGTAAAAATGTATATCCATAAATTAAATCTTATCAATTACAAGGTATATAAATTCTAATTTCATAAAATTAAATCAAATTAAAGCAACTAATTTTTGTATATCCATAAATTATTTTTTATGTATTTAGCAGACTTCACTAAGAAGTTTGTTAAATAGACTACAGGAGAAGTCTGCATATCTATTTTCCTGCCCAAATGTTAGTAAAATTTATTTTTCTGCCAAAACAAAATTAATTTCCCGCTCAAAATTAGGATTCTCGTTCGTTTCAGACTTCTCTAGAAGTCTACTTATGTTTAAGAAAACCCTAACTGAATACATATATAAATAATTTTTTAGGGTTTCACTTACTAAAACATAAAAAAACAACTTTTTAAACATTTTTTCTCTCCATCTTCCTCCTCCCTTACTCCTCCTCCTCCACAGCCGCCGGAACCACCGCCGCCACCACCGCCACCGCCGCCGCCACCACCACCGTGAGCTCCTCCTTCATCCTTTAATCATTTTCCATCTATCTTTTTCTCCTTTCTACCTTATTTGTTGATTGTTTATGCATTAATCTCTTTCTCACATATTTCATCTTTGATTTTTTTCATTCTTTTGTAGTTTTGGAACTTTTCCTACAAAGTGAATTGTTATTCATCTTTAATTTACCCAAATATACATAATGGAAGCTATTTTAGAATTTGATGTGTATTGATCTTTGTTTTGTGAAACAGAATGGGAAGATACAACTACTCTCAACCCTACAAACGGATCTAGCACGAGCAATAGTTCTGTGAGTACCATTTATCGTCGTTGATCTTAAGCAACTTATGGATTCCCCGAGCGCATAGACTTCTATAGCAGACTTCTACAGCAGACATCTACAGCAGACTTCTACAACAGACTTCTAGAGCAGACTAATATTGTAGCCAATGGTTGTTGAATGAAGAAGACACTGACATATTCTCGCGCACATTGCTAAAATGTATAGCCCATAACAGAGCAGACCATATGACCGAAGAAGAGGAGCCTCTAATTCGATTTTTTTCAATTGATGATGGAGAATCTCTTAAACCCACCGATGTAATTTGTATATGCATTATGATGATAAATGTATAAGGAAAGTACAAATATTGAATGAGTCTTTAAATTTTAAAGAATGGTAAGATCATTGTAAATGAGAGATGTGTTTAATGTGAAAGGATGTTAAGAACAATTTGTTGCATTTACCTATTAAAGGAACTCTTCTAATTGGTAACCATAACAAGTAAGCTTATGAAGGAATATGACTTAGGCTTATGAAGGATTATGACTTAACTCATATATTATAGTTTCATCATGTGAATAATTGAACGAAAATGTCTTTAAGTTAAGAGTTCGCCAAATTTTGATACCTAAAAAGCACAAACTCTTATGACAAAATGGTATACATAGACAAGTGAACCATTCTTTGCAAGAATTATTCTTAGAGCATATTTCGGGTGAAGTTTACTCCAAAAACACGAAGTAGACTTTAGGTGAAAAATCATCAAAATGACCAATCTAAGATGAAAATATATACTTCAATAAATGATAAAACAAAAATGTTTAATTGGTACATAAGCAAAAACAATAACTAACACACATGAAAGAACAAGAAAATCCAAAAAACAGTTATTATACACAAGCTAAAAACACATTTTCAAAAATTATTCGTAAAGAAGACTTCAAAAGAACTCTGCTCCTTAAAAGCCAAGTAGACTTCTTATGAAGTCTACTCCAAAAACACGTAGTAGACTTCTTTTGAAGTCTACAAATAGACTTCTTTTGGAGTCTACTCCTAAAACACGTAGTTGACTTCTTTTGAAGTCTACAAGTAAACTTCTTTTGTAGTCTACTCACAGTAGACTTCAAAGGAAGTCTACAAGTAGACTTCAATCGATTTATTTTGAGTAGACTTCATGTGAAGTCTACTCCAAAAGGATGTTAATTTTGTAGTTGACCAAAATATTGACTTTTCGAGTAGACTTCTTTAGAAGTCTACTTAGGTTACTTTTGTAGTTGACCAAAATCACAAAATCTTGACTTTTTTTAGCAGACTTCTCTGAGAAGTCTACTATGTGAGTAGACTTCTTTTGTAGCCTACTCACTTTACGCAGGTTAATTTTGTATTTGACCAAAACATTGACTTTTGGAGTAGACTTCTATAGAACTCTGTGTAACAGTAGTAGACTTCTATAGAAATCTGTNTAGTCTACTACACTTACGTAGACTTCTTTTGAAGTCTACTCACTTTTCAAAATATACGCAGACTTCTTTTGAAGTCTGCTCCAAAAAGTCAATATTTTGTGATTTTGGTCAAATACAAAACTAACCCGCGCAGACTTCAAAAGAAGTCTGCTCTAGCAAGTCAAACTTTGGTCAACTAAAAAACTAACCTCACTTTTATCCAGACTTCACCTGAAGTCTACTTTAAAAAGTCAATTATTTTGGTAAACTACAAAACTAACCTGCCTTCTCAGAGTAAACTTCTTTTGAAGTCTGCCATCATTTTTTTGTTTTCAAAGAAATGAGTAGACTTCCTGAGAAGTCTACTCAAATAGTTTTCAAATACAAAACTAACATCTACGTTGACTAGTAGACTTCTAGAGAAGTCTATTATGGCTGCAGACTTTACTAGAAGTCTGCAGAACGCAGATCTAAAATTTAAGAGAATGAAATTTAGGAGTTTACCTTAATTTGATTTTCGTTGCCTCTTAGCTACTCTAAGTGACCAGAATCGAAATCAAAGTTATTTGAGTTGTTATGTGTTCTAGAATCAATGAAATGGTTTAAACCGAAATGGAGGTTTTGAAAAAATCTAATTTTTTTGAGATTTTTGGTTTGAAATGGAGAGAATATGAGAAAATATGAAGTTTTGATACTAATATTGTTGTTTCAGAGCTCGAAAATTGCATTAAATGAAGCTTTCAAAGCTTCAATTTTGGTTGTTAATGGTGGTTGAGAAGATGGAAGAAGATGACACTTTTGTTATTTTGTTGGGCATTTTAGTACTTGTGTGTTTCGAGAAGACTTCAAGAGAAGTCTGCTTAATGGCAATTTTGGGTAATATGAGGAAGGAGGAAGGGTAGAATTTGGTATTTTTAAAAAAGAGGAGAGAGAAGGTTAGTTTTGCAATTGACTCCAATATTTGAGTCATGTTTGCAAATACCCCATTTTTATTTTGTCACTTTTCTTTTCTCCATATTTTAAGTAATTGTATTCTCCTTTTCTAGATTTTCTGAAACTATAATATTAAATTATTAATAATACTCATCATAATATTGGTATTATCTAGGATTTGTTATTTTTACTTTTTGGTTTTTAAAACAGAAAATGCGGAGAGGAGCAAGTGGATAAGTGGTTGCACCACCTCTGCTGCCTTCTCACAAAACTACGGTTCGAAGCCTGCACTCTCCTCTAGTGAGAGGAATTACTTGTCATTAGGCTAGATGACAAAAAAAACAGAAAATGCGATTATATGATTATATAAACTTTTTTATTATAATTTATTATATACACACACAAAAACATTATAAATGAATAACATATTCTATTTAACAAAAGTAATATATGATTTCTATAGTTAAATAAGATCATGAAAATCTTACCTTTTTTGTTGAACTTTAGTTTTTGTCAGTTTTTCATTTTAAATTTTTTAAATAATTGTTTTTCTCTTTTTTCGAATTTCAATTTTTTATTAATTATATTTTTACTAAGAATAATGATGTAATCAACCATTTCAATTTTTAATATGAGTTATATTCACTTTGCAAATAATATATAAGATGAGAACATATTTTGATCAATTGTTTCGATAAAAAATATATTCTTGACATGCATGCTATATTTCCAGTTTCATCCTCCCTGGACGAGTTTAACCGTCGACTAACACACTCTCCGATTTTTTTAATGGACTTAAATTGTGCCACCATCTTTTTGATTTGTTGTTTGTTTTTTTAACAAAAAGAATGTTATGTTTGTTAACGAAAATTACTCTTTCGCTTCAAAAATAATAACAACAACTAGAAGCAAGATCTCCGTAAACTACTTATATTTTTCGGGCAGAAATATTATTATAACATATTTATTGTATCAATATAATTAAAATCTGTTTAGAAATATATATAATCAAAATCTGTTTGCTTCTAATTTATTCACTGTAATTTCAATTTATATTAGAAATAAGATTCTTTTATTTATGAATTAAGATATGCTAGTTGGTATCTTCAATTGCACATGTTTACAAGAGGGTTTTGATAAGAAATATATATTGTATAGGATGTAAATCTTTTTGACATAAAATGACTCTTCTATTACTCAAACTTAAAAGGATGTGGCGAATCACTAGAATAGAAACAACCAACAAAATGAAATTGGATATTGCCTAGCTAAGTCGGCCAACTTGTGGATCTTGAAATTTGAGTTGCATGGACATACCTCATGGAAAAAACCTTATTAATTTGCCGAATTTTCGAAGTTTCGTCGAGAAATTTCGGTAATCATATGCATTTCAATTATTAATAAGAGAGAATTTCGTTAGCGATTAATAGCCTTAAGTTTTAAATTTGTAAACACTAATAGAAAAAATGATATAGCAACGAAGTGGCTATATGTTCGTAGCTTTTTTATTTTGTGACTAATTGTGGCTATAGTCGATGTTTTGGCCACAATTAGTCACGAAAAATGGTTACAGACGTATAGTCATGAATAAAACATGGCTATATCATTTTTTTACTAGTGAAAGACCTTAATCAACTAACAACTCACTAAACCGCAAGAGCACGACAATGCGTTGTAGTATTTAAGGATTAAATCCAAAGGACCTAGAGATCTAAGAATTAGGATTGAGACAAATTTCCCTAAGCTAAGCAAGTAGGTGAGAGGGTAATTTAACTACTAAATAAACTACTAAATTTCAATTTAGTGCTTTCCGGCAGAAACCTGATCAGAGGCTTCTGGGACCAAAACCACATTAACGTCTGAAGTCTCGGAGATCTGAGGGAGGGATAATTTACTAACAGTAAAATCTAAAACCAAATATCTGTTAAGTCTTTCCTCCGCCACTGCAACCAACTTGTCATGCTCTTCTTGGACATATGAAATTTCCTTGAAAATGAGACCAATAAGGAGCTCGATGTTTTCCTAAATCTCTTGCGCATAGATCTGCAATGAGACCTCTTCCTTCTTCTTTTGAAACCTCTCCTTCACAGTAACAAAGACCTTCTCATATGCTTCCTTTACCTATTTTTCCATGTTTGACCGCTAGACGAATGTTAGCTGCCTTAGCAGCAGATAGCTCCTTGTTAGTAGTGATCAGGTCAGCTACCTGAGCTTCAGTAGTCCTTTTGGCAGTCTCCAAGGCTGAAATCCTTATACCTTTCACCTGAATTTCTAAACTTAAGTCATCCTTTCTTCCAATTAAGATCTCAACCTAAGACTTCATCTCGTCCACCTGGACCTGAAAGCTCTAAGCACGGGACCTAGACTCGTTAAGCTAGTTATTTGCCTCCTGGAATGCATCCTTGACATCGTGGAGCTCTTTCATGTGGGGAAAATCTTGAATTTGGTTCTCATAGCCTAAGAATTATTTGTTTAAAGCATTGGCTAGCTGCACCTAAATGAATTCCTGGTCAGAGATAGCTAAATAAGATAAAATGTGTTAGTAAAAGCCTTTGGGAGGCATACCTGACTGAGATGATAAGCAACGTCCATGTACCACTCCGAATTCGAAAATATGCTGATAGCTGGAAAAGTGCAGCCAATTTATTTCATGTGCCTCATCAGTGTTGCCAAACCCCAAGCATCGTCGAGAATCGATCCAGGTTTCGAGTGAGAAAAAGTCCAGGAACCCTGGCTGCTCCTTGAGGAAGCAGGCCTCAAAATTTTTTCACTTGATTCGGAACGAGTCTTTTTGGACGGGGAATGTTCATATTCACCACTACCACTAGATTGAATAGGACTGGCCTCACGCTTGCGGGAAACTTCATTAGCAACAACAAACATTTCACTACCTTGAACTTCAAATTCCTCCACCTCTGGTTCTTCAGTCGTTGACCTCTTTCCTTGAACCTTTGAGGTCTCCCTGAAAGCTGAGATTAGGAGAGAATGAAGGGGAGACTTCGAGGTACCATCATCTAGAACCTCTTTAATCGAGTTCCTAAAGTAGCCGGTTGATACCTTATCACCTGCACTCCCACGTGATCGGGAGCTCCTTGTCAGTTTGTTCTGCCTGGCGACTGATCGGAACAAAGGCTGGAGAGGCCTTTTTGATATGGTTTCAGAAGTGCTAGCTTTGGTCGATATGTCAATTGGATCTTCCTCGTCAGAAAGTGTAATTTAAGATAATTTGGAGTGTATTATGAAGTGAAACAAATCATGAGGAAAAGAAAGATACCTTTCTAGACGATCAACAGGGATCGGGGCAGGTGGATTGATATTGTGACATTTCGAAAATTTGGCTTGATTGATTCAAGAAGGTGAAAAGGAGGACCACTTGGCAGGAGTTTGCTTCAAGTTCTTGACCAAATCCCTAGCAAGTTTGGGGTCGACTTGAGAGAAATCAGAAGGACTTGCGATACAAACAAAATAGATTTGAGTTCAAAACCTCGAAAGCTGAAAATTCCTTATAATATTATGAAAGTACTCCTAATCAGCCATATGGGCCATGTATTTCGCAGACAATGTCCCATAGGGACAATAGAGGGGTCAGTTGTAATGAAGAAAAAACGTTTACGCTAATCCTCATCATTGGCAGTGAAATTAAAAATATTATAACAAGGTCTGGTAGAGAGGTAGTAAGTCCCTCCAGCCCCCTTGGTCGGGTTACTCTCCTTCATCATAAGCAGGGACAACAATTTCCTAAGCCCAAATTTGACACCTTCCTCTTTGGACCTCATGACTAAACCTAATATTACTCTGATAACAGAGGGGCAGAGTTGGGAAAGGGAGAGATTAAAGTTATCTAATAAGTCTAACAAAAGAATTGGAAGGGGAAATCTTAAGTGACACCTCGTGATGTAGTGCTCGTGCATGCAGAACCATCCAGGAGGAGCATCCTCGGATGTCTCCGAAGGGTCACACTCTTTTGCCAGATCCTTCGAGGCTAGGGCTTGAGCCATCAGGTTCACAATATCCTACTTCGACAAAGAAGAGGCTTGGTGAGGCCTGAAAAAGGGACCTCCGACACCAGCGGAAGATAAGGATCTAACAACCATCTCCATTTTCGCAGCTATGGCGGTGGCTCTACCGATCATCCCTGGCTTTGACTGATAGCGTTTGCGTCCCTTTTTGAAATTCTGGAAGTCTCAGTGTCATCTCCGTCGTGACCCATCAGGACTTGGAAACTATGAATCGATTCTTTATCTCTTAAAGAGATCCCTAAGAAAATTGTCAGAACTTAATCTAAAGAGATTCTAGAATTTTCTGTGTTTTCTCTCAAAAAAAAAAAAAGAACTGAAACGAGTTTAAAAAAGAAAGGAAGAAAAGAAAAACTACCTTGGTGGGCGTGGCTAATGCGTGAAGTGGAGATATTGGGAAATTAATGAAGTTCCTTTATATCCAATCAAGTGGTGCAGAGCCCCGCGTTAAACCCTTCACCTACCTTGCATTGCCAAACGTCTGATCCTTCAGATTTAATTCGGCCATTAATTTCAAACGTATAAGATTCCGGGAAGAGATTTAAACTTATCGCAAAGAGATTTATAGGATGACATCACAAGATCCAAATGACCTTTCGTAGCCCTCAGCCCATAGATGTTGGGGGCAACTGTTGGACCCGATTCCCACTCATGGTCGAGGCCCATTAAGAGAAACAGAAATCAAAAGCTTTCGCGGCCCAAAAGGAAAAGCAGTCAACGACGCCTAAACAAGTCAAAACACACTTTGAGGATTCAAGATTTGAGGGAGGAGATCTCGGAGTAGGTTGGGATAGTTGTTGGAGCTCGAAGGCTATTTAAGCAAGAGAGAGATAATGAGTAGGGTGAAGAAAATATAGAGAAACCTCATTTTAGACTAAGCTCTTGTAATCACAAAACTCTATTTGTAATATTCATTAATCCAATCCAATAAAATCCATTTCATTCATCATTAGTTTATTACGGGATTCATCCCACGGATCTCTTTCTCATTTATTTCTCGTACAAATTCTAAGTGTTGGATTTGGGATCCACAAATCACAGGATTTATTCTTATTCTACCATTTCCAAGATCAAATGATGTTTACTCACAAAGACTCATAAATCTCCAAGAGTTGTCACAAATCTTTTAAAATCTCATGACTTTAGTGAGGAAATGAGACAAAAGATATAGGTAATGATGTAAACAAAGTAGATTTTAGCTAAAAATGAAATATGTAAAGATGAGAAGAGATTAAAAACATGTGAGAAACAAATGAAAAAACAAGCATCAAAGAGACATTAAATGCATCAGAAACTTAAAGTATCCAAAAAAGAGTGATTACAACTTATTTTATCTTAAAATGACTAAAACCTATGAAGAAAACTAAGAAGAAAAAGTGGCTTAGATATTTTAGAGTTTTTGGTGGCTAACAAATTCTATTTATAAGCCAAAAATTTGGATTGGGTCGACCTGGGACAAATCGGTCGGATTCGAAAATTTGTAGAAAACCTCGTTCTGAGAGGTTGTAGAGGTAAACACATAAGGGCCTCCTAAAATGACATCAATATTAGATTTCTAACTCCAATGCAGAACGTCAAAATGGTATGATATACTGGGAGGTTTAAAGACCTTCCAAATTGACATCAGAGCAAGTCTTCAACTTTAATGTCGAACGTAGAAATGGGAGGCGGGTTTGGGAGGTTTCTCGAATTTCCAAAATCGCATCAGATCAGTCATCGACTTCTTGTAGAATGTTGAAACGGTAGGTTACATTGGGAGGTTTTTCAGCCATCCAAAATGACATTTTTCATATTTATTGCTTCTCTCTTAACTTCTCTTGCCATCCAACACATCTTCCATGCAACCCCTATTCAAGTTTATCCTTTGCATCCTTTGATCTCTAATACCCTACAATGTGCAATAGAAATGCATGCAAATGCAAAGAAACCTATATTAGACTCAACTTCTAAACTAAGTGGAAATTAACACTAAAATGCAATATTTACATCATAAAATTAATGAAAACATATACTAAATGATATTAATTATGCGTTAAAATATGACCACATCAATCATGCACAGAACATCATGCTATCTATACCAAAGGCTTGAGTCTCTGGAAGAGGTAATGTACTCTTCATAGCCCAAATCAAAACCTCTAGCTTGGCGTGGAGTGCGATAGGCATCTAACCTGGTTATGGAGCTCATCAAAGTACATTTGTTGTCTTTCCCCAAAAGATTTCAACCAAAGCTACTATGAGTGTCAATATTCTTCCGTAATTCATCCAACAAAAAAGATTAAGGTTTGCAACCTAGGAGCACATGACCCAGTAGCGAGGACCCGCTCGCCTTTTTGATACCTCATTCCATGCCCGACACTCAGCTAAAGTGCGACTAACAATATCTGGAGGTTCTCTGAATATTCCACAAAAGAATTTACCATTACGACCTTTCTAAATAAACCATAGTATCTAAGGATATGAGTCCTCTTTCTCATCATCATTTCGATTCCGCATCCGGAAAAGATGGTCCATATTAATAAAAAGACCAGATGAAGGAAATATCCTTGGATTATAGTGAATGGAGATTAGGGCCCATGTTTGCAGGGCCAATGACATTCAAAGAAAGCATGATTCACCGATTCGTATAGGCTACCACACATGGGACAATGATCATCACAATTTGTTCCTCGATGTACCAAATTTTGTGTCATCAAGACATGGCTTGACAAAATCTGACATATAAGATGATGTTTCTTTTAGGCGGGCTAGAACCTTCTATGCTTGACTTTAAAAATGGAAACTAGGGGTGTTCAGTGTGGTAAAACCGATCCAAACCGAACCGAAATAGAACATATAGTAAGGATATGGTTATACCATATTAACCGTAAAAATGTGTTTTTTTTAAATCCATGGATACTGATATGGTTTGGATATTAACCGAGAAAACCGATTAAACCGAAAAAACCGATTAGTAGAAAATTTCAATATAATAATATATAATGTACACTAAAATTTTAAAAAATTTATATATTATGAACAATATAATTTTAGAAGTTTCAAAATTTTAGTTTAAAATAGTATAGTAATCTAATATCAAATAGAATAAATCATAAGTTTAATGTTTTTATTTGATTATTATTATTATAATCCTTAATAACTTTGTTTTGTTATTTTTATCACGAACAATATTTATATATATATGAACCATATATTACATTTTAGTTTAAAATAATAATATTAATATTTTATATGTTATAATTAATTATCACTTTACCAAAAGCGGAATTTAAAATTTTAAAATTAAACAACACATATTTATGGTTTACGGTTTAAAACCAAATCTATCCAAACCGAACTAAACCAAAGTATAAATGGCTATAATATGGTAACGATTTTCTACTAACTGATAAACCGAAAATCCGAAAAAACCGAAGCAAAACCGAACCGATATCCATTTTGAGCACCTCTAATGGAAACATTGGGCCACATACATCTTGATTCTCCCACTAAACTTAACATATTTAATGCAATCAAATAACCCAATATCACAATGTAAAGACTGGATTTTGTATGTTGTCAACAAAAATCATTCATAC
>OVAN01009194.1:0-17228 GCA_900406275.1 Anastatica hierochuntica | reverse complement strand
GGTTTTTCACTAAAGAGCTGAGGTGGACAGTCCAATATTGCAAGATTATCTTCTTTTTATTAGTTAGATTTTTCGTTGTAATAATGACTTAGCGGATACACTAGCCAAAGCAGCTTTGTTGAATCTCCGTACTTCGGTTTGAAGTTTTAATAAATTTTATTGGTGACCAAAAAAAAAAACTAATGAGTTTCTATTAATTTGGATGGGTTCAACAAATTGAAATTGAGTTTGGATCATTTAACATAAACATTTTTAGATCTTTGGTGTGTTATTGGATGAATGATTTAAAAACGGTATATTTTCCGGTAACTAGATTTTAATATAAATTTTAGAATAATCACAGTAAGAGTGGATTGTGTTTAGACTTGAAAACCATATTTTTAAAATCCTTTTCGGTTCTTTTCGATTAATTTGATTCGATTAAACAACATTTGAGTTTGGCCGTATAAAATTTTGAACACTTCTGGATTGATCAAAATTTGCCTTCCACTCCTACATTCAAACTTGGTTTATTTGGTTCTGTCACTTATATGTATAATTATTAATTTACATAACACAACAAAACAAATCAAATCTTATTGAAAATTCACTTATTATAAGTTATGGCCTTTGCTTTCCCTTTGCCTTTTGGTTTACCAGCTTTCTTCTTCTTCTGTGTCACACAAGTCAAAGAGCCATTTTGTTTTTCGTCATCATCTTCACTACTTGAAACCTCCTTCTTCGGATTACTACTTCTCTCGATCTTCCTCTTCTCAACGAAGCTAATCACACCACGAAGAACAACATCAGTATCATCGTCCTGCATCAACTCTTCAGCTAATTCAGCCGGAGTAACCTCTGTCGAATCAATCAATCTCTCGATTTCTTCACATAGAGGATGATTCAAACCGTCTAAACCGAGGTAATTAGAGACCAATGTCCTGAATCCTAAGCCTGTACAATATGACATGTTGATGTGAACATCCATTCTTCCAGGACGTAACAGAGCAGGATCAAGCCGTTCTTTATGATTCGTCGTGAACACGATGATCCTCTCATCACCAAAACTTGACCATAACCCATCAATGAAATTCAAAATCCCTGATAAAGTCACCTGCTCAAATACAATAACCACATTAAGAAACCAAACCAATATACATTCTCTCAAATTTTCAGAAAAAAGATCTCACCTTTCCTCTAATGTTTTCTTCCTTCTCTTCTTGATTCTCAGCTTCTCTGTCTCGAACCTCGACATTACAATCGATATCCTCAAAAACCAAAATCGAACGATTCGTGGTTGATAACAAAGTCCTTTTCAATTCAGCATTGTCATAAATACTGCTAAGGTCAAGATCAAACACATCAAACTTCAAGTAATTCGCCATCGCAGCAATCAAACTCGATTTACCGGTTCCCGGAGGTCCATACAATAAGTAACCTCGTTTCCAAGCTTTACCAACTCTTTTGTAAAACTCTCTTCTCTTAAGAAACCTCTCCAAATCATTGATTATCTTCTTCTTCGCAACCGGATCCATCGCTAATGTATCGAATGTCGAAGGATGTTCGAGATTGATACAACCCCAATTCCCACCAGCACATCCCTCATCGTCGTCGCTCGTGTACACATCTCGACTATAAAGCTTCACCACTCTCAGATTCCTCTTGATTTCTTCAGCTTCCGCAACGACGTGGCTTAGATAAGACCCCGTGATCTTCTCTCTAAGCTTCTTCTCGAATGTCAGCTCGTAGTATCGTTTCACTTTATCTTCTTTCTCATTCTCCGATTGAACGTAAAGCCATTTCACCTCGGAGTTTTCGAAATAATCGACGATCTCTTCTCCTTTCTCGATCGTTATAGTGAAATGTTTCTGCTTAGGGATTTTCCCGACCCGTAAACGCTCTGTATCGGGTCCGATTTTGTTCCGGAGATACATCTCCGCCGCGTCGAACACTTGATTCCGGTTCATCCCGAAGTTTTCGTCGATAACCACCGTGAGATTCTTCGATTTCGGAGTGAAATACCGATCAAATAATCTGTAGAAGTATGATCGGAGCTTCTCTGGCACAAAATCATAGAGCATCGATCTAAAAAGCATCAAGAATCCGGTTAAGGATGCGTACGCTGAAAATAGCGTCGACGGCGAGAAAGAGAAATCGGATGAAGGAAACATCTCTGCTGAATCGAGATTTAGGATTTTCCGGCGAAGTTCCCGATGACCTAAAGATTCAAGAAGGGGTTTTAGAGCGATGGGTGATGAGTAAAGAAGTTAGAAAGAGACGATGAGTTTTATAGACGCATATGCTAAATTCTTTTTTTAAAAGAATCAAATTTGATTCTCTTTTTTAAAATATTTTTTATTCCTTAGTTAATTAATTTTTCCTTTTTGTTCTAATTAAAAAAAAGTAAACGAATTAATGTTAAAAGGAAAATAAATAAAATAAAAGACTTACTTGCAGAGGAAGGAAACGTGCGTTGCAAGTGTCCGTGTACACGTCAGAGGTCAATAAGGAAGGGACAAGTGTGGGAATCCACTTGTTCTTTTCCTCTAATTTGGTCCGTCGATGAGAATAATAAAGACCGTCCAAAAAGAAAGAATACTCTTAAATAGTTGAAATTCATTAAACTTTAATGAATTATAAATGATTCTAATAGATTGAATTGTTCAAATAGGAATATAAATGAGATATAAAGCTATAATATAATCTCTATAAATTAATATTCGATAAATTAATTCCTCGACAAATCAATAATTTTTTTCGATTCCACATTGAGTTCTAGATCAAAATAGTGTCTCGATAAATTAATAACTCCTTAAATTAATAAACTATCTTGTCCTAAAAATATTAATTTATAGAGGTTTAACTGTTGTTTAAGTCATGTTGTATTCATGAATTTTTCTCCTTCCAATTCATATTAAAAGATGTTTAAGCCATATGTTTTTCAAAATTTTTTTTGTTAAAATTACTTAGACTAACTATGAAAAACACATGAATAACTAATTTGATTCCCTTAATATATGGATTACTCAACCAACTCTAATCTTTTTGTAAATGACAAAAAAAACTCCAAAAACACAACATATTCTCAAAATTGCCATTTAGGATTCAAATTGAACATTTTTCCAAACTAGATTTCAAATTTCCATCGTATCTTCACCCAAATATGTTGTTGCTAAATTTGATTCTCAAAAAAAGAATGAATTGTAATTTAGAAAAAAAAAATCAATTTATTTTCTATAGACGACATAATTAACAACTGTTTTTTTTTGTAGTTTCCGGTTAGACATATGGTTTCGGTCACAGAAGATAACATGTATCCACTAGAGAGTGACAATGATGACAACAAATACCCATGTTAGATAGTTTGCATGGAAAACTACTTTTCTCATGTACGGAAAACCTTTAATGCTTGCTGCAAATGATATGAACATAGACTTGAATATGTTGTCCACGTCAACATCAAGGCATGTCAGTGTTTCTGGATTAGCCTTTCGGATCATGTACAAGTATTTAGGTAGTTCCTCGTACCCACTTCTAGGAGTACTTCTAACTAACTCACGAGCACATCATAAAATATGATAGGCTTTCTAATATTCCATCTAAGAAAAAGGAAAGTAAACAAATCTACAACTATACGAATGAAGAAGACGATAAATCTGCAAGCATAAATAAACGAATATTAAAAATATGTAACTATACGAAAAAGAAGACCATAAATCTGTAGGCACAAATCAATATATATTAAAATCTGCAACTATACGAACAAAGAAGACAATAAATTTGCAGGTACAAATCATTAAATATTAAAAATATGCAACTATACGAATGAAGAAGACAAAATATTAAAAATATGGAAAACCCAAATAAATTTTTGGTAACATAGCTTGATTTGAAATCGTTTATTCATCACATCGACGACATGAGTTGGTTATACAGTTGGGCCAACATCACCTACAAATCCTTATACAATCTACCAAGTATCTATGGAGTTGCTTGTCGTGCACGTGTTGAACATTCTGTAATCGAACATGTATGCTCTTGAACATATGTCTTTATGTGAAATCTCGGAAAACCTCTAACAAGGTGTAGCTCACACCTTCCAACTGCAGTCTTCTACCCAACACTTGATAACCAATAGTTTAGGTGTTGATCTATCCAAAAAGTAGTCAAATTACTGTATGACTGTCAAGATTTTTAACCTTGTTTCCGAAGCCTCTTTTGTTTCAAAAACTTGTATGACGGCTATGTCTATTGAAGCAACGCTTGCTTACCAGAATCTTCAACGTCATTAGGTTGTTCTACGAAGACATTAGACGATTTTTTTACAGGCAATTTCGCCATCTCTTCTTCTTCTTTTGGTGGAATAATATAGGAGCTGTAGTTTTTGTCGTCAGAGTCATCACAATAATCGGAAATAGATTCCTCTTCCCCGTCACTCTCTTCATCTGCTTCCTCCATATTATAAACTCCAATATTTTTTGGAAGATTCGTATCTTCTTTGTGATCATCATGATCTTCGTCCTCCACTTGATTCGATATTCCTGCAGCTTTTTCCTTCATTTCCATGCACAAAGGAAGAGTATTTGTTTTTGATTGACCCAAAAAGGTTTGGAATTTTCTACCATTAACGACGATTGCAGGAGGTGTATCTGAAGGTAAATTTCTAGAGGATCTTCTTAGAGAACATGTAACTCAACTGTAGATCAACAATTCTGATATGAAACCCACAATCCTCATATATAATTCGAACAAAATCATCAAAACGTGTTTCACAATTGCCTTGCAGGACTCGACAACCTCTTGTATTATCAACGACAAAAATTCATCTATGATTTTCGAGCATCCACTTCCCACAAACGAGTATGATCTGCTTCAGGAAAAATATGACTTTTTTTCTCTCAAGATTGTTTACGCAGAAAAAAATATTAAAGAAGAGAATAGGACGTTATAGAAATCAAGATTTAAGAATATGAGATAAATCATAGAAGAAAACCCAGAGAGATGAATCAGAGAAGAAAACATAAAACGTAGACATAAAAACGCAGACCTTCTACTGCAACGGCAGTTACGAAAAAAGAAAAAATATCTCCACGTCATTAATTGTAATTATAATTTTAAGTCTTTATTTCCTAAAACAACATTTTTCCAACAAAATTTTGTGGCACGAAAAATATATCTGCGACATAGTTATTATGAGAATTAATGATCACGAAAAATGACTATTTTCTGTTATTAATGTGTTAACGCTCTCTGTTCCAAGTTTACTGAAGACTGATCTAATTGTCTCGCAGATGAAGGTTGCGTAGAAAGGCCAAAACTAATGGAAGACGAATTGGGTTTCGAACCAGACATTCACTAGAACCAATAGGCTCTATTACTAGCCTTTTAAAGCCCAAGAGCCTAACTCAAAGTTATTTGAAACGAAGGCCAAACAATTGAGGCCTTAAGCCCTCATTCTTTACCTAATTGACCTAGGAAGTTAGAACATTATAAATTGATGTTTTAGCCGCCTTCTAATTTCACAGCATTGGCTTATATTAGGGTTTATAACTGGCTTAGGAGGCAGGATGACACCCTTTGGGGTTGTGCCCTTTCTAGCATCCGAATATCCATCTTCATCATCAATACATCCTCCATTCATCCAAAAACTCTCTCCCTTGATGATTATGAATGCTTGTTGTTCTTATTAATTTCTTGTTTACATGATATTGTTTGATTAGTTTGCATGTTAGACATTAGGTAATATAGAGTTAAATAGCTTTCTTGAACTAAATCATTAATCAATTAGGTTTTACCAATAACGTTATCACCTTTGCCAATGCGTTATAATGCTATGCACCTATGAAGCTTGTATGTGAATCGATTCTATGTTAGTTTGCATTCCAAAAGCTTGACATAATACTTGATCTAGTATGCGGTGGGCTGGTCGAAGTAGGTATAGTAAGAAGCGTAAACAGCGATAACGATAAGCTTGCTCTACTTAGACCCGTGAACGATCAATCTTGCCCATAATAAATAATGTTTAACTTCTGCAAGGACCGTGTAAAAGTTGATGATTAGGCATAGAATCCCGAACCTAGAAAGTGGAGAGGATTTATATTCGTAGTTGTGTTCTAGACCTTCGCATTATGCCCCTAGTTGATTTCTCATATTGCTTGCTCGTTAATCACTCTTTGCTTGTCTGATGCATATTCATCATTGATCTATCATTTGTAAATTGGCATATAGATTAAGATTTTGTTTTGCATAACTAAAACATCATTAAAACCAAACGAAATCCCCTGCATATTTCCTTCTTAGCTTAGTCCGAAGTCATATGAATCCTAAGTGTGAAACTCTAGTCCCTGTGGATTCAATCCCTAAGTATTATTGCGATGATGTGCACTTGCAACTAGGTTTTAGTTTCGGTAAAAATTGACCCAACATAAACAGGGTAAGCCAATGATTACTTTGCACCTAGAAGCCTCTTCTTAAACAGGGTAAGCCGACTTCTTTTCACACTTACAAAGTCACAATACTTGAACCGGAAAGATGACTTTTGTTAAAAACGTTTGAATAATTCTAAAAAGAAAATATTCTATTGGGATTAAAGCCTTCCCAGGTACTTGGGTACAAACGGAAGAAAGGTTTCGAATCACTAATGCAAAAAAACATAGTGACAAAGTTTGAAAGTAATAATTAAACAAAGATTAAAAAGGTGTAACCAAAAAGGCAATAAGCAGCTTGCTTTTACTCTTTGTCTAGAGTCTGGGGCTTCCCGATCGCCACGAGTGCGGAACCATTCATAGCAGAGCGAACTGGTCGAAATCTAGAGTATCGTAGCAGTAGGTCCGTTTTTCATCCAACCGAGGTTTCTTCAAAGGCTTGTCATTCGTCCTGACAGCTAGATGAGGAAAATCGTTTCCTAGAGTTAGAATCAGACGTGACGAAAGGAGCCTCCCAATTAATCTTTGCCAAAGATAGAGGATTGAGAGTTTCCCCTGATCTTGGAGAAGTCCGTCAAAGTACGAGAAGAGGGGGATTCTTTGGCAACTCTCTTATCAGCAACCGTCCTGAATTTGTTCAAAGGTATGCCTTTTCTAGTAGCCTCGAAGGAAGTGTCTTTAGGCCCGATTAGAGGCGGTGGCAGCGCCATAGCTAACGGTGGACGAGAGCTAGGAGCAGTTGCAATTTCGCCAGAAGGCTTCTAGCTTACTTCAGACTTCTTTGAGGCGTCCACAAGGGCTTTCTCCTGAGCGATATCAACTGGCTTGCCCTTGTCAACAGAGAGGGATTCTTAGGAACCTTCGAAAAGGGATCACCTTCTTAGCGGCTTCATGCATAGTTTTCTCCCTCTAGGCCCTCTTCTAGGCTGCTTTAGCTAACCTCTGCTCGAGGTTTGGGAGGTTGAAGGTAGAGAGTACCATGGTGTTAGAAAGTTGCAAAGAGGAAGCGGTAGGTGAGTTCGGTTCGGGAGCTGCAGGAGAGAAGTTTTGGTCAGAGAACCCAAAATAAGAGATCTCTAATTGCAGAGGGTAGAAAAGAAGTACTCGCAAGTGACAACGTGGATGAAAAATGCAATCCTAAGAGGGTGAATGATTCCCACTTCTGGTTCTTTAGCCTCTTAAAAGCTGTGACGTCCTTGTCCAAAGTAAGGAAGTCTTTCTTCTAATTATTCTTCAAGGACAAACTGAAAAGAAAAGAGAATTGGTTAGAAAAAGTAGAATACAACAACTAAGCAAAGACAACCTGTTAAGCTCACCTACAAGAATCATGTTCTATTCATATCGAATGGTTCTTACAAAGGGGTCAAGAATGGAGTTCCTGTCAGCGTTGACAAAAAATATTTTGTTTCCTTGCCCGTAATCTTGCTGAATGGAAGCGTTATGAGTTGTGGTTTGCCGAAACATATAATTAATTCACCTTGTTAGGTTTGATCTTGAATGCAGTCAGCAATTCTAACATTTTTGCTCCTAATCTAAAACCAATCTCCGCAGCGAGCACCAGAAGGCACACAATCGTTATAGCGCCATCGACTAAGAGTTGGGAGATATCAATATGACGTCGGTGACTGTAAGCATGAAAAAGATGTGGAAGAGGGAACCAAAGACGGCACTTGAGGAGGAATAACTCATATAAATAGAAGAACCCCAAATGAGTTGTGCAAGGTCTAGCAGAGGAAGATGAAACAAGAAGTACTACTTTGTTGGGAATGTCAAGGGCCTCCCTCATTAGCTGAATAGATTTCTCAGTAATGACGTTTTCATGGCAGAAAAGAAAGACGCAGAAGGATCCCAGTAGTTGAAAGAACTTTGGAAATCTGAAAACCACCCTCATCATCAAGGTTGACCTCCTCACTCCCATTTCTGTTTGGGTTTAACCACGTTTTTTTCACCAGTGTAGGGCTCATCGTGGGAGGTTAATGGCACAGCGAAGGTTAATGGACTTGCAGAGAGCCGGTGAGTCATATATGAGGATTTCAGTCTTCACGTGGAGGAAGGTTCGATCATCAATGGAGCCAGAAGAACAATCTGGGCTAACGATGACTAGAGGAGTCAGGTTCAAAGACCTTTAGGAAGATCTTCTGGACATGGGAGCCATTTTAGTGGTGAATAAGGATGAGATAGCTAAGATGCAACACGATGACACAAGGTGAATCGAAAGGAAGTGCAAAAAAAAGTAACAAATAGAAGTTGAGAGATAAATCTTAGGGGAGAAGCATGTAATTGTAGAAGAGAGAGAACAAAAGACAAAACGATTTATATGGGGGCACGAATGCCAAGAGTAGTGGATTTAGACGATATAGTTTCCTCTAGGGAAGGGGAAAATCAAATCGAATCTTATGATTGAGATTTCGTGTCAAATCAGACTATTAACTCAAATCAAATGAAGGAACCAAACCCTGAACCAGATTTAGCTATCAAAAGTAGAATCTCGACAAAACTAGACAGGATAATTTGATTAAGAGCAATCCCGATTTATCTCTTCTAGTCAAGATTACCGAGCTCAAAGGGAGCTCCTGTTGGAGCGTAGGTTTCACCCGCACCTCAAAATCTGGCCCATATTTCTAAGGCCCACTATTGAAAGAGCATGCCCAAAGAAAGAATGCCCCACATCTGGAGAACTAGGCCAAAGGAGGTGCGGTCCAAGTCGTACCAATGAAGGCCAAGCTGGCTCGAAGTGTTGACAAGGACTAATGGAGATTGTAGACACAAGGGATAAATAATGAATATTTAATGGAGAAGATTTTCCAGAGAGGATCACAGCGGCGGTACAATCTTTAAGAAAAGGGAGCTATATAAGGAGAAGAAAGACGACCGAGAAGAGGATCCTTTTCTCCTTTTTAAGGGCTTTACAGTAATTCAAAACAAAATTTGTTTTCACAATGGAAATAAGGAAAATTTATTGAGAACATTCTTGTTTCTTAGAGTCTCAATACCAAAGTCCAGGTCTCTCTAACTACCTTGCTGAACAATCTTCAAAAAAACCCTAACCCTAATTTTGAGGTTCAACTTAGAGTCCATCAGATTCATAAGCCTTAACAATGCTATATTTTCTTTTTTGAAAATACATAAGCGAGTGGAGTATTACACGGACTTTGATTTACACCTTAGATATGGTGTTATTAGTGACTAGCAATGATATTGGACACGATAAAAGATTATAAGCTCAAACTCCTATGATTAAAATTTACACAATAGCATACATGAAACAAAAAAGTTTCTGGTGTAAATTACAAGTTTTTTTTATCTATTAAAACGTTTCTTAATTTAATAAAAACTAAAAATTGAAGTAGCAGCTCGAACGGTTCTTTAGCTAAGGAGTCTGCAATCATGTTCAAAGAGCGAGAAATATAAGAAAACAAAATATATGAAAAAGAAGACATCAGAAAATGAATATCACAGAAGATCATTGTGAGGCTCTCCATTTCTAAAAAGGCAACTTAAGATCTAAGAATCAGAGAAGAAATATAGTTCTCTTATACTTTGAGAGATGGCTTTTTGAATAGCCGTAAGCAAACACCAAACTTATGTCATTAGAGCTGAAGATACAATATGCTCAAAATCGGTGTAGTCCCCTAAAATGGCATCCATATTTGAACAGAAAAATAGCCCATACCACATACCAACGTTCTTGAATCTCAAGAAGCATCTATAAAGACATATTGTAAACTAATTATCAGCTGCCATAAGGGTCAACATGGCAGGCCAATGAGTAGGCTTGAATTGTTGAGCTTCGAACCATAATCTAGCCTCTGTTAGCGCTTTCATCAATTTTCATTCCTTAGACGAGGAGTGATTGGTGAAGATTAATTGGTTAAGAGCAGTTCGTAAGTGCTAGAGAATCCAAGAAATGATACTTACATCAACCATACCCGTCGGGGGCAAATTCTTAGTCGTAGCCCGTGCTGCAAGAAATGTCTACAAAGAAGGCATATGCGAGAATGATGGTAATTGAACTAGTATAAGCTCCCATACCTTCTGTGCAAAACCGCACTGAAGTAGAATATGGTCTTCGATTTCAAACTCTCCACACCGAGTACATAAACCATCACCACTAAGAGCTCGTAAAATGAAGGATCACATCTTAGTGATTTTCTTCAACTACCATACACATTTGTTACAATCAAAACTCTCCAGTGGGTTCTGGTTCTCAACAAAATGCTTTGTCATAAGATGGTCATAACCAGATTTCCCAGAGTAAATGCCATTCTTAGCGGATAGCCAAACCAGTGAGTCTTGTTGTACTCTAGTAATTAATGGAATACCTCGTAAGTATGCTGACCATTCAGGGAAGAGCTTAGCTATCATAGCCTAATCTCATTGTCTCGAGCTGCTGTTATCAAATCTGCCACCGTAGGAGAAGAGCATTTTCAGCGGCTGGTCCAAAAGAGCAGAGAGGCAATTCAGATGATAGCCATGAGTCTTACCATATATTCATCAATCTACAATCCCCAAAGAGCCTTCTCACTCTTTTTCGCAAAACAGAGCACCTTATAATCATGCCTCTCTAGCTGTGTGATGAATGTGATGCGACCGCTGCATGCAACAAAGAGGACCTGTAACAATACTTCCCGAGTAGAACATGGGGGACAAGGGCTGTAGGACATTTTAACATTCTCCAACTTAGTTTTTCTAGGAGAGAATCATTATGTAACTCGATGTCTTGGAATCTGATACCTCCGGTGCTCTTAGTATGTGACATACGATTCCAAGAGATCCAACTAATCTTTCGCTTATCCGGATCATCATCCCACCTAAACCGGGTGAGGATCGATTAGATACGATTACATAATGAGAGAGATAGTTTGAAGCAGGACATAGTGTAAGTTGGTATAATTGACAAAGCCGACTTTAAAAACACTCCTTTCCAGCCATAGTCAAAAACCGAATTGACCAACTTTAAGCATTTTGTCGAATCCTATCGACAATACTAGTGAAAATATCACGTTTTGACGTTTTTTTTTTGTCAACTCGAGATATTTCCTGTTTCCATCTTCCTGATGAATATTCAGGATTCTTTTTGCAACCAAACACGTAGTAGAAGGAGTCTTTCATAAGAACGTGATGGAAGATTTAGAGAAGTTTATCGATTAACTGAAAGCGCACTCCTATGATCTAATAGTACCTCTGAGAGCCCGATAACTCGAATCATATGACTTACAAAAGAATATTGTATCGTCAGCTAACAGAAGATGATTAACTTATGGGCTATGTCGAGAGACCTGAATGCCGGGTAAAGTCCTGAGCTTTGTCCATTACGACATAATAATTAAAGGACTTTGTTACATATGATAAAGAGACATGGGGAAAAATAATCACCTTGACTCAATCCTCGTAATGGGATGACATTACCCCTACGACCTCCCATTAATGAGAAAAGACAAAGACAGGTTGGTAATGCACTCCATAATCCAAGTGATTCGTACTTCATGGAAACCTAATCTTTCTAAGACCTTCTGAAGGAAGTCCCATTCTATTCTGTCATATGCATTACTCATATCCATCTTCACTGCCATCGCTCCACGTTTAGTAGGTTTCAATAACCTCAGATAATGTAAAGTCTCATGGGTAATCGAAACATTATATGATATAACATGTCCAAGAACAAAAGCTGACCGTGTCTCTGAGACAATCAATGGAAGTAACATGTTCATACGAGCCGGTAGAAAATTTGCAATGATCTTATAAAAGAAATTATAGAATGCAATAGGTCAATTTTTAGCAACTTTACGTGGGTGAGGTCTCTTCGGGATTAAACGTACATGTGTATGGTTTCATGTATGCGAACACTTCGAAGAAAAGAACGACCGTAACTGGCGAGATATATTAGGACGAACAATTGGCCAAAACGTCTGGAGAAACCCAAAAGAGAACCCATCTAGGTCGGGAGCTTTGTCAGAGTTTATATTGAAAGTAGGATTCTTAATTTTGTCTTCGAAAGGATATCAAATCAACATCTGATTGTGGGTGTGGTTACACTTGGAGAGAGAGCCTGATGAACCACCTCAAAAATCAATTTTTTGACTCCGTAGAGAATAATTGTTGATAGTAAGAGGAGATAGTTTGCCAAATTTCATGTTCTTTGTATCTAGAGTCCCATCATCATTCTTAACGTCCTGTTCTTGTTGAGGCATGGAAAATGGAGGATTTCATATCACTGCTATGTAACCACATAATGCGATTACATTGTTTCCAGATGCATTCTTCGTCGATGTAAGTTTTCTCTAGAATAGTGAGTGGAGCAATTTCAGGCGGGTCCGCAATGGGAGTCGAGATAGCCAAATCCAAAGTTTTCTTCGAGTCCAAAATAAGTTTATTCGCTATTTAAATTTTGGGCATTGTTCCAATTAATTAGAGAAACTCTACATCTACTGATCTTTATTTTCACCGAATCAACATCACAGTCATGACATGCCGCAGAAGCGAGATCATAGATCTCATCTTTATCCCTAAGTTGATGGTCGAACCGGAAGAGGCCTTTACGTTGTACTCTCGAATCATCAAGATACACTACCATCATATGATGATCGGAGCCCTCAAACATTAGATACTTAGACCTCCTTAAAGGGTAAAATTTAGATCCATGCATTATTTGGTAAGGCGCAGTCCAAATGTGCATAGACTAAATGTTCTTGGTGCATTCCACGCCAAGATAAGCAGTTCTTGGTAGACTTAACATCCCATAGACCATTGCTAGCGACACAACTTCTGAAGTCTATGAAAGTGCCCTTAAACCGTGGTGGGCCACCATGTTTTTCATATTGAGACAAGAAGTCATTGAAGTCTCCAAAAAAGAGCCATGAAGTGTCTCTGTCCAAAGTAAGACGAGAAATATCATTCTAAACTTGGAGCCGATTTGTCTTAACTGGTGCACCGTAAACGAATCTAAAGTAGAATGAATTATGTTGAAAAGTAACTTTTTATATCTATGAAATGAGGAGACGACAGTAGAATCTCAAGCTCAAAATCATCTTTCCAAAATAAAGCTAGCCCTCCACGCAAACTGGACAGTGTTACAGTAAAGTGTTTACTATAGCCCATCCAGTTAAAAGCGTGTAAAACGTAATCATCTTCATTTTTAGTCTCTGTTAGAAACATTATGTCCGGGAAGAGTCTCAATCTCAATTCGATTGAACTTTTCTTCCAGATTGGAGAACTTTGTCGACAATGGCATCACGATGTCCAAGGCTTTCCACTGCAAGCTTACGCAAAACAAGCTCTACATGGTTTGAAATTATTTCCAAAGCAGATTGACGAGATATTGTATTTGTAGATCCTTCCATAACATTTCTATTTTTTGAAGACTAAAATTTACTATTGAAATTTAGGATTGATTAATCGAAATTGTACTATTGAAATCCACACAAAATTGACTATTAAAGTGATCTTACTTTTAAATTATAAAATTTAAATCAGGTTTCTTGAAACATTCCAATGAATCATATTTAAAGGTTTGAAAGTTTTGGATTAATTTCAATACTACAATACTTCAATAAAACTGATATTTGTATTTGCAACATCTATCTTATTAAAACAAAAGTACAAGATCTTTTTTATGTGTAATTTTTTGAATTGAATAAAAATTTTATTAAATTTATTAAATCTCCTAGACATTAGTTGAGAAGTTACTTTGACACATGTGTTCACTAGAATAGTTTTCAACAAAAAAATATGACATGCCAATTTATAGAAATTTAATTGGTTTTATATTAAAATTAAAATTTTAAATATTAATTTTCACTCCAAATCTAAAACTAACAAATCTTTCAAAATCTCCAAAAATTATTAAAATAATATATAAATAACTAACTAAATAGTTAAACTAAAATTTTATTTATCTAACTTCAAATGTAGTATGTAGAAATCTTATATTTTTGTATAATACTATTAAAATTGTGATTTTTTGNGGTATAATATAAATCATAACATTTAAATCCGCGTAAAACGCGGGAACACCACCTAGTGATCTAATAAATGAAAAAAAACTTATGAAAAAATTAAAAAATAAGTTAAAAAATAAAATTACGTCTAATTACTCATTCACATATACGAACAAACATATTGGAATATTTCAATACTCTTTTCACATAACCATTACCAAAATTACGAGTCAACACAATTTAAAATCATCATTTTCCCCCAAAATTTAAATATAGTTTGTTTTAAAATCAAAATAAATCCACAAATTTTTATATTAATATTTCGTAAATAATATTTGTTCCAAAAATAAATAAATAAAACAATAAAGCGATAAATTAAAAACTAATAAATTTATTAAAGTAATTTATATAAACTATAAAAATTTAAGTTTAGTCGTCTGATATTTTTAAAAAAAATACTCCAACGGGTTTTGTTTCATGGTATTTTGGGTATCAGGTATTAGCTGAACCAAACCCGTATGTGTTTCTGAGGAAACCAAAAACCTAAAAATTCCAAAATTAAACCCGAATCCGGGATTTGAAATAACTAAAAAATCTAAAAATTTTGAATCTAAAACTGATATGAAGCTCGAAATAACCGAAAATTCCGAAACCGATACTCGAAATATCTAAACATGATCAACCATAAATTGAATATCTAAACATTCGCGCAGTCACACAGGTCAAAGTCTAGTACATCTTAAAATTTCATACATGAATCCAATATTTGATTTGGTTATATTATATAATATACTTCTTAAAAATTCTAGATGAATCTATTATGTGGTGTGTTTCTTTCGCGTTTTTAATTGATTTGAATGTTTTCATATGCCGTCTTGTGATGGATTTTGATTCTGGTTCTTATTTGTTGACTGGTTCGGGTCAAGATTATTAATTGATTACATTATCATGTCAGTAGTTTACTGTGTGTTTAGTTAAGTGAATCCAAGAGAATTCGGTTCAATTAGGTTAGGTTTTGTCCGGTTAAGGATCCAAGACTTAAATGGTTGGAGCTTGTAAACCATAAGGCACGAGTCATGGTGCAGAGTGAGTAGAGGTTGAAGATTGAAACTGAGTTGTAAACCATTAGAACCAATTAAAAGCATATAGGAGTTTATAGTAGTCTTTGAACTTTGTAAGGCCAAGTTATAACTTTTTATAATACATCTAATAAGTTGTTCAAATTTTTAAGTTATAATATAACTTTGTTTGCATAAATTTTGAAGTTCAGATTTTGTTATTCATTATGATATTTACAACACTTTGCTAACTGGGATTGTAGGTCTAATGGGATATGCATAATGGCAAGAAAATGAAATGAGAATGGGTGCTGCCCCTATTGTACCTCATAACGAGTTTCAGCCAGCGTTTCGTCATTCTGATGCACCTGAGAACGTTGCTCTGAAAACGCAGCATTCTGCAGCTTATTCTCAAATGCCGATAGACGATCTCCTAATGAGTGATGGCTGAGGTGAGCTCACGGAAATGTCACCAAAACGAAGATGGAGCAATATGGTTCAAGTATGACATGGCGCTAATGAAGTCTGTTCTACGAATGATCAAAGGAACTTTACGTGATATGACTCCAACTTACAAAAAGCTGCCACAAAATTTCAAAGACTCATGGTTTAGTGCATTTGCAGTATGATTAATAAAAATTCTTTTTTTCACTATAGCTAGCAGAAAAGACACAATCTTGTGATGATATTGAAATCTTATTTGTAGCAACAATTCAATCGGGATCCAACTATTTCAGCAATTGTTAGGATGCACTATGACTTCATGGCGCAAAAGGTTTTTGGAAGTCAAGTGTATACTTGGAAAAAAAATTGGAAAAAAGGATTAGAGAAACCAACTTGGATGAAAGATAAAGTTTGAAAAAACTACATCACCTACTGGGAGTCCGGGAAGGCGAAAAAAATATCGTCGAAAAACTCTAAGAATAGGAAGAGTGATCGTGGAGGTTATGAGCCAGCCTTACATACCACAAGATCTCGGTCTTATGAAAGAGAGTACGAGGAGATGGTACGTTTATACATAGAAATTTCATTGAATTGGCATAACTTCTTATTGCATAATTTTAAATAGATAAGTTATTACAAATCTGATTTGCATTGAAAGTTATTGTTTTTAGGAGTATGAAAAAGCTTTTTACAGTACAATTGGTTAGACAGAATGTGAGATTAGTCTCTGCTCATCTTTTTTCCTTTTGATAGCCATGAATCATCACTATCATCATTATTGTTTGTCTTAGTGTTTAGTATGAAGTACATAGGTTATTACAAATCTGATTGACATTGAAAGTTATTGTTTTTAGGAGTCTGAAGAAGCTTACAATAAAATTGGCTAGATATAATGTGAAACTAGTCTCTGCTCTTCTTTTTTCCTTTTGACAGTCATGAATCATCACTATCATCATTATTGTTTGTGTTAGTGTTTAGTATGAAGTACATAGGTTATTACAAATCCGATTTACATTGAAAGTAATTGTTTTTAGGAATCTGAAGCTGCTTTTTACAATAAAATTAGTTAGGCAAAATGTGAAACTAGTCTCAGCTTTTCTTTTTTCCTTTTGACAACCATGAATCAACACTTTATGTGTTAGTGTTTATATATCTGGATACCTTTTATGCTAGTGATCGACCAACTGTTTTTTAATTTTACATCGAATTTGGCAATCCAAAATAGTGTAAGTTATAGCAAATATGGAGGTAAACATGATGCAAATAGAATCATCTATCTCGTACTTGTACGATGCGACTATAGATGTTCACTTGTTTGTAATAGAGTAATCATTATTGTTTGCGTTAGTGTTTATATATCTTGTTAAATTCAATATATATATATA